>RJWJ010032840.1:0-18264 GCA_004363605.1 Indri indri
AAAAAAAAAAAAGTACCGCAGACTGGGCTGGCTTAAACAACAGGAATTTATTTTCTCACATTTCTGGAGGCCAGATGTCCAGGATCCAAGGTGTCAGCAGGGCTGGTTTCTTTCAGGCCTCTCCCCTTAGCCTGTAGATGGCCACCTTCTCCCTGTGTCTTCACCTGGCCTCCCCGTGTGTGTCTGTGTCCAAATTTACCCTTCTTAAAAGGACACCAGTCACACTGGATTCGGGCCCACCCTGATGACCTCATTTTAACCTAATTATCTCTTTAAGATCGCCTGTGAAGGTATGTCCCTCCTGGTTCTGTCTGAGGTAAGGCTTTACAGATGGTCATTATGTTATTAACACTTCACCTTCTTTCTTTTCTCTTCTCTTTCTTTATTACGAAAAAATTCAAACATACAGAAAAGCTCCAAAATAGTACAGTGACCACCTGCATATCCACATCGAGAAAATCAGTGATTGCGAACATGTTGTTATAGTTGCTTCATCCTTGGTGTAGATTCCGTGAGCCAGCGGAAAGCAGGTTGCAGGCATCGTGACACCTCACCTTTCAAAACTTCAGTGCAAGTCTCAGGAGTAAAGACGTTCTTCTGTGTAAACACAACACTCTCGTCACATTCAAGAAAATTTAAAATCATTCTGTTTGGCATCCAGTATCTGCTCCACAGTCAGATTTCTCTAGTTGTTCCCCAGAGTCTTTTACAACTTTCTGAAGTTTTTCAACCAGGATCCAGCGAAGGTGTGGGCGCTGTGACTGTCTTCTTTATGCCTCTTTAAGCCTTTTGGTCTCTTCAGTCTGGAATGATCTTCCTGTTCTCCCCCAACAACGCCCTATCCCCCACCCCCCATGACTTTTTTTTTTTTTTTTTTTTTTTTTTTTAGGTGATCAGGGCTGCTGTTTTGTTCACATCTTGAATTTGGCTGATCATTTCCTCCTGATCTTGTTCAGTTTGCCCCATGTCCCCTGGAACTAAGATCCTAATGCTCATGTAGGTTCAGGCTTATTTGAACAGTTGCCTGGTGACGCCGGGTGCAGCTTAAACCATCACATCCACCAGGTTGTCCCACCAGTGGTGATGCTTTAGATGGTCCTTTTTTTGTGCAATTAGCACATAATCTATGGAGAGAGAATTTCGCACTGTGCGCATGTCCATTGATGATTCTTGCCTGAATTATTTCACTAGGGGTTGCAAAATGATGATTTTTTCTAATTCTATAGTTAGTTCTTATTCCTAAAAAGGCACTGTAATGACCAATTTTTACAGAAAAGGGTTGGTATAATAATTGCCTCTAATGGTGGTAAATAAATGTATCACTATGGACTCACAGGTTTTTATTTAATCAGTGTTTTATAGTTAATTATGGTCATTGTTTTTGATGCTCAGATAATCCCAAATTTGGCCATTGAGACCAAGCTGTCTCTTAGGTTCTTTGAACATGCCCCTTTTAGTCTTTAAGTACTTTCTTGCACAGAAAATGTCCTAGGGTTCGTCTCACACTTTCCATTGCCAGACAAGGGTGCATCCATTTCTGCAGAAAGCCCGGATTCCTTGTAGTGGAGAATGGTATTTAGAAACTGGATCTGGACACTGGGTGTGTTCATTGCGGCTGGGGTGTTGTTATTTTCATGAATTTATATTGATATTTCCAATTTACATTTAACATAACTGCATTTTTTTCTTAACGATCTTTGATTTTGAGTTTATATCTCTTTGTTTGGTTCCCAATACTGTTAATGCTATGAACACATTTGCTTATTCTATTCTACAATAGACATAAAGTAGTTTCAAAATTGTACTATTACTTTAATAATGCAATTCTGATTGAAACGTAATACTTCTCTGTGGTTCATTTTTGTCTTTGTAGTATATGCGTATACATTTACTAGCATATAAAGTCAGTGTTGAGTACAAGTGCCATGTGAAAGAATTCTTTTTCCTGTAAGATTATGTTGCCACCTTACTCCTGGATAGATTATTTTGTTTCCTTTCTAAATTACTCTTAAATTTATGGTTTGCTCCCTTTTAAGAAATCAACTGTATTGAGGCATAATTTACATACAATAAAATACACCCACTGAAAGTATCTTGACTAATACGTGTACACCTGTGTAACCACCACTGTCGTCAAGGGAGAGAACGTTTCCATCACCACACAAGTCTCCTGGAGCTCCTTTGTGGTCAGTTTCCTCCCCCTGCCTTCGCCCAAACCCTCAGGCAACCACGGATGTACTTTCTTTGTCTGTAGATTAGTTTTACCTTTTCTGAAATTTCAAATTAATGAAATTACAGAATAGTACACTTTTATATCTAGTGTCTTTTACTCAGCATAGTATTTTTGAGAATCATAACTATTGTGCAAGTCAGTAGTTCATTCCTTCTCATTGCTGAGTAGTATTCCATCGTATGGACCTACTGTAATCTGTCTATCCAGTGACCTTCTGATGGGTTTTGCATTATTTCCAGTTTTTGGAGTTTTGGATATTATGAATAAAGCTGCTTTGCACATTCTTGTACAAGTCTTTGTGAGGATACATTATTCATTTCTCTTGGAGGAAACTCCTAGGAGTGAGATTGGTGGCTCACATGATATGTGTATGTATGACTTTATAAGAAACTGTCAAACTGTTTTCCAAAGTGGTTGTATGAGTTTATATTCTTACCAACAATTTGTGAGTGTTTCAGTTGTTTCACCGTCTGAACAGCACTTCGAAAGTGTTTTAATTGTAGACATTCTGATAGGCGTGTAGTTATATTTTGTTATTTTGTATTGTTTGCCTTCGACGTGATTTTTAGTTTGAATAATAAAACATTTACTAGTTCCAAAGTCAAAATTCTATGAAAAAGTAATACGTAGTGAAGAATCAAACTTTTGTTTTTCCTCACTGCTACTATTGAAGGTGTGGTTTAAAAGATTGGAGAATCTATTAATCACCTACTGTTAGGCTCTGGCTCATAAGGAGAAATGCAAACAGCCTCTCCCTTCGTAGAACTGATGTATTAGCATGAAGAGATAGACATTAATCACATAACCTCATGAGTAAATGTAAAATGGCAACTTTGTGCTGTGTAGGAAAGCTATAGGGAGGGGGCTAAGGCTGTTCTGTCTGGATCTCATCATGGTTTCCCAAGAAAAGACATTCTGCTTATGTGCTCCCTCCCTTAATACTTGTTGCAAAATACTTGTTCTAAAATGCTCCAGGACCTGTAGCAACAGGCTAAGCCCTGGGAAAGTAACCAACACCCCACGAGAGGAGCCCAGGTCTCTTTGGAAACCTGGGATAAGCCTTCACTTGATCATCTGGCCTTAGAGGAAGTCTTGTAGACTGGTTCCTTACAGAGCCCTGACTGAAACACACTTTCAGCATCTTTCAAAAATATGTTATTATAGTAATACATGGTTTACATTTAATTTGTTGAAAGCCATTTTTAATTTTGTTTTTAACACTGTTATTTGAATAATTCCTTCAGTGATTAAAAAATGTCAATGCATGTTATTAGTGTGGGGTTTTTTCCCCGATATCTGGTAGGTTTCTTGGAGATTTTTTTTTTTTCTTTTTTGCCCTATGAGACAGCTTATAGTTTTTAAATTTGAAACTTTGGTTCCTGTTTTAATTTCCTGTGTGTTACCTTGACCTTGTACAAAACAGCAGTGGTCTTCAGGGTGAGGTTGACTGTTCAGTCTTCAATTCTTAGAAAGTTTGATTGCATGGTGTTCTTATTATAATAAATGAATTCATACCATGTAGTTAATATCCACTCTACACGGTGTCTCAGATGAGACATAGTTTCAATCAGCTGTTGTAAAATTGGAACACTCATTGACACGGTTGTCCTGTTTGCAACTTTCGTGTGTGGTTAGAGTGACTCTGAAACAGAGTAGTAATCATTGATGATGCACTTATAAGGAATTCTACAGAGAATATTTTTAGTAACAACATACTTTCCTAATACTGTAATCGTGTTTTCATGTTTCAGAGCTTACTTCACTTTTTTTAAGAAGACAAATTCTGCTCTTGCAAGGTATGCAATGCGGTAAATTATTATGGTTGTATCGGTGGCATATTTTTTCCCCTGATTATTATCCTCCATGACTTGGGGAAATTGCAAGGAAATTTTGATGCACATGTTGTGGCATGTAGAGTCCAAGTATGAAATTCTAGGATAATCAATTCTGTTTTTTATTTTGTGACTCATGGTCCTGGCAGGAGACAGATGGCACATTCAAAGAGAAGTTACCAAGGACAGTTTGATAAAGGATTAGTTCGCGGTAGTGGACAGGGATGAAAGAAACCAGCAAGGGATGATGCAATCCCCTCCCCTGGTGGGATGTGGGATGGGGTTAGCAGGCCACACCATGGAACTAACTTTCCCCTCCCATGTCTGAAGGTGGTAAAGGAAAGGAGCAGATACTGGATACTGGAGGAGAAAGCAGCTGAGCGTATGGGTGCTTAGTAGGGACCATGGCCTTTGGTGGCAGGAAGCCGCTAACTCACTGCAGCCCAGCAGGGAGGGAGCCAGGCATAAATCCCCATCCTCCCTCTCTGCCCCCACCCCTTCTTACGCGGGTGCCTCCCTGTGTGGGAACTAGACAGCAAGTCAGTGGGCAAGGGGGCCTGTAGGTGCCTCCACAGTGTCAGTAGCCCAGGGCTGGGAGCAGGGTGGAGGAGGTAGAGAGGGGCCGTGCGGGGTGGGTAGACTGTATCCACACTTACATAACACGGAATGAGGACGACCAGCAGCTGGTGCAGTGGTTCCCATGTGCCTCGAATGTCTGGCAGATTTACGTGCTTAGCCCTGGCACATGCAAGATGAGGCCACTGTTGCTAAAGGGGACCACAAGGGAGAGGTTTTTTGTTTTTTGTTTTTTGTTTTTTTAAATATCTAAGGATCTTTCTTTAATTAAAAAACCTAAACAGAACCCAAACCTTTTTTGGCTGGCTTTCAGTAGTCTTTATTTTCAAGAATTCGATGATTACTTTCCCATCCTTGGAAGAGGGTCCAAAATCAGGGAGGTCCCTCCCAAAGAAGAGCCTCCCTTTTTCACAGGGTCACCTTTGGGAATGAAGAGGACAGAGCTGGCCTTTCCGGGCAGTGGGATCTTCACAGCCCTGCTTGTGTATGTGAAGAGCCTCTCTGTGCTGGGGGACCCTTGGGTGCCACTGTCGTGATTCACCAAAGCTTAAATGATCAGGATAAGCTTTGTTTTTTTGTTTTTTTGTTTTTTTTTTTTAATTGTAAGAAAGCTGCTCACCATCCGGGAATACAGCAAGCTGTAAATTATCCTTAGGGTTACCACATGGGGGAAGAAAGTGCTACTGAAACAGATGCACTGTTTTGTTGTTACTGTTGTCATTTTGGGGAATAGCGGCATACTTGAAACACCCAAAGTGGAATATTTCTTTCTGTTGGAAGGTTGATAATGGTGCCTCATATATGCACTTATATGTACTTATGTACTTATAAGGACATAACTTATCAGAAAAGTAAATCAGGTCCTCACTGTGGTGTTGGACCCCACAGGCCACGTAGACCCTCTCCCAAGAGTTGAATGTAATTTAGGGCTGTGTTTGTTTTGCCAAACAAATCCAGTGTAGATAATTCCAAAAGAATGACATCGGGCTTTAGCTTTCACTCATTTTGGAACATGTCCATTAGACCAAAGCTCTTTCTCTGCTTACTCCCTTTAAAAGATTCTTTAAAGTAGCACACAATTTTAAGAACCTTTTTTTTTTTTTTTTTTTTTTTTGCCAAATGAATTCAGAAACCTTGGGTCAGCTGTGTGTGGTGGCTCATGCCTGTAATCCTAGCACTTTGGGAGGCCGAGGCAAGAGGATTGCTTGAGGTCAGGAGTTTGAGACCAGCCTGAGCAAGAGCGAGACCCTATTTCTACTAAACATAGAAAAATTAGCTGGGCATTGTGGTGTGTGCCTATAGTCCCAGCTACTTGAGAGGCTGAGGCAGGAGGATTGCTTGAGTCCAGGGGTTTGAGGCTGCAGTGAGCCATGATGATGCCACTACACACTACCCTGGGTGACAGAGTGAGATCTTATCTCAAATTTTAAAAAAAGGAAACTTGGGTCCCGCTCGGAGGTGAGAATGTAAGCATTTGCACAGATGTATAGTTGTCCCCACTTTGTGGGATTCTGTCTATCTTGGTATACCTCTTAATGCAGATGTGGGAACCCTCTGAATCATGCACAGGTATTTGAAAACACTGCGAGAAGGCTGGATTTTCTCATGAAGGCAAACCAGAAGACCCAGGTTTGAATCCTGGTTCTGCCTCTTGCAGATTGTAATCTAGGGCAAGCGCCTGTCCTTTCAGAGCATGGTTTTGCGGCTATAAATGGCCTTAATAATATTCTCGGATTCCTTCACTGAGTTGTTTAGTGCCACCTAAGATACTTGATCACCCTTTGAAATTTGCTATTCAGAGAGAAAGGTGTTGTTTTATCTGCAGATGGTCACATGCCAGCAACACAAATCTGAAGTTATAGTAAGGACAATAGTAGCAACTTTTGACTTTGATTTTTATCTGAAATGATTAAAGAAAATGCATGCATCAGAAAGCATTTGTCTGACACTCCCGTTCAAGGATGTACATTACTCAGTACAGTGGGTGATCCAAAAATTTGTGATTTGGCTTGGAAATGTGTCACATAGTTTTTGTTGCAGCTGGCTACCTATCCAAAGGTGTTTTGGTGGTCAGGCTACTAAGTTCCTGCGTTAAACTGCTTGCATTTGACCTCGAGCAAGTTGAGTAACCTGCCTGAACCTTACTTTCCTTACCTACAGCTCATAATATTGCCTACCTTCTAGGTTTTTGTTGGGAGAATTAAGCAGAATAATGTTCGTAAGATGCTTAGGATGATGATTGGCATGTGGTTGGTTCTCCGTGAGCATTAATGGTTACTGCTGCTGCTGCTCCTACTATCACTACTACCAAAATGTTTGCATATACTCTGAGTTCCAAGCTTGACTGACTTTTAGGCCAGGTGACTCAGCAACATCTTGCATATAAAATTTTCACGGATAATCAATGCCTGGCTGTTTTTGGAAGTCTTACTCAGTAATTGAAGCATGGTCTGCAAGTGTGGCTGGTGAGTATCTCTGTGTGTTGCTGGACAACACACCCAGCTTCCCTGCCCCCCTCCCCCACGGGAGTCAGGTGCACTGGCTGTAGGAGTCCTTCCTGAGCTCCAGTGACATGGTGATCAGAGAGCACTTGTACCCTGTCAGATGAAACGCACTGTGGTACAGTGTTTGCTGAGCCGAGATCTTGTCCCTTACCCTGGTGATCAGGTAACTCTTAACCCTTGGTGGGGTTTCTCTCTGGCAGCGTTCTTGTTGGCCATCACGTTGCCCTAGGCAATTGTCCCTTATTAATCAACTGGGTGAGCCTCTGCTGGGCTCTCGGGAGGACTGTTCTTTGTGTTCTATGCCTCAGGTTGCAGTAAGTTCTCAGGAGAGCTGAGAAATGTCCAGAAACAGGTGTGCTGTCCCGGGTGCCCCACAGCCCTGTGTAAATCTTCTAGATCACTGTGCTTGTAGCCCAGGTGAATTCCTGAAGTGACCAGAGTTTCGTTTTTGACGTTAAACTCAGCCACGAGTGGGATAGATTGCGACACTGGGGCTGTCAGCTCCTACCTTGAGACTTCACAGGAACGTAATTTGTGAGGAGCGTGTGATGATGGGATTGAACCTTTTCAGTTCTCTGTAACGGGCCTCCAGGAGGCTGAGGGTGAGGCCTAGAGGGGAGGTTTCCGAGGCGGCGCTGGCCTGCTGTGCCCGGCTCTCTGGACAGCGCTGGGCTGGGCAGCGTGGGCCTCTGCCTTTTTCACCTGGCTGCTGCTGCTGCAGGGGCCAGGGCAGCTGGCTTTTCTGGGTGGACTCTGTTTCTTCAATTTTTTCCCCAGCCCCCTTACCCACTTATGGCAGGATTAATTCATTCTCTGTCTCCATCTCCCTTCCCTCCCTCTGTGTGCCTGGCCCTTGATAAGGCCTGTGTGCCCCCTGGAGTTCTAGATTAGCTGCCTCCTACGGGCACACCCTCTGGTCCCGTGGCGCTTTGTCCCTATCTTAGCTAGCACTTACAAGAATGTTAAAGGAATCGATAACACTTACAGTGTTGCTTCGTCCTTGCAGCTTCTCGCATTTGGGTCAGGGATGGTTTCAGATCTGTCTTTGGAGCGCGGTGCCGCAATGTCAGGGGTGCAGTCTGTGTACGAACACCATTTGTTGAAAGGGTCTCCTTTGCTGTTGCAATGCTTGTGCTAGAATCTAGAGGCACCATAAAGGCAATGTCTCCTTAAAAGTGGAAGGAGTGGCTTAGGCAGACACTGTGGCTAAAAGCTGGATTCACACGCCCAGGAACTCCCAGGAAGGTTCCCTGTTGACCACGAGGGAGAGTGGGTGACTGGTAGGACCCCTGACCAATGGCCACTCCTTAAAAAACAAACAATCCAGTGTCCATGTTTTACTGAGAGAGAGAGAAAGAGAGACTCCTGATTGTTTTTTTAAAAAATAAAAAAAAAAAAAAGAAAACCAGAAGACCATAACTGTGAAGCTGTCTGGCTTAGTACATGCACCCTGTAACTGGAACTCTTACCTGGCCAGGTACTTTCAATAACTTTTAGTTACGGAAATACGGTGATCAGATTATATGTGCCAATTAGATAAGATCATATTGGAACATTTAAAAATAGATGAGTAACTACAGACAACCAGAAGATAAAGTAGCGCCAGATGGGCCAGCTGTGATCCAACCAACGGTGTCTGCGTGTGGCAGACCCACCTGTACCTTTATTACCCGCCCATAAAACGTTATCGCGTTCGTTCTCGTGCGCAGTGTTTCAGCACCTGGACGGAGAGGTGCAGGAAAGCGCGAGTTCAGTCCGGAGCTAGAGCTGGCCGCCGGCTTTTCCCCTCTGCACCCCACATAGTATGTTGAGAAAGTCTTTTACTGGGTCTTGAACTTTTAAAAAGTAAACATTTATTTACTTAAATAAATAAAAAAATTTATTTATGTAAATGTAAAGAGTGGTGAATTTTATTTCCCTTCGTATCTGTGAGCTTTAAGTCAGGTTGCCTTTTAAACTTAAAAAGGCATGAAAAAGACAATTTAATAGGCCTTTTACTTTGCCATTTATCTTTGTAATTTGCTTATGCAATTTTAACTTTAAGATTGTGGGCGTGATACAAACAACTCTTATTAAAAAAAAGGAACGTACCCACATTCCAGACAAGTTTATCACACCCTTATACATTCTCGTTTCATATCAGGTGACAAATAAAACCTTGAAAATTTGCGTATCTTTTTTCTTTAATAAAGTTACTAGTTAAATCATCATGTAGGATTTTTATCTATCCGTCTATCCTGTGTGCGTGCATGCGAATATATGGTTTGCTGCCACATGGTATTTTGAATTCATCTGATGAATAGTTTGATTCTTTACGGTGGTATAGCAAGGCTGGTATTAGAAGTGTATGAAACGAACAGCTTTTTATACTTCCTGTGTGTTTCGCCAGCGTTTGAAAATTTTTAAAACCCTTCTGTGTCTGTACTCTTTTTTCAGCCTGCCTGTGTAATACTGTCAGGTTTCAGACAGGGGAGAGTAGTTAACCCTCATGGATATGTAAGATCTAGCTAGATAGTGATTTTAAAAATGCCAACTCTTTGGCCTTCTGACTTGGGGTATGAGCGTGTATGTGTGTTTTCTTTTCTTTATTAGAACTTACCAACGTGGAGATTGACAGCATTTCTAAGTAAATGTATGTGGATGTTTTAGTGGTCATTTTATTATTGATCAGTGTTAGCATGCTAGCTTTTGATTGCTTTTGGCAGTCGGGAAACAATAGTCTAGAGCAGCGGACCCCAGCCTTTTTTGGCACCAGGAACCGGTTTCGTGGTAGATGGGTGGTGGGTGGGGTGGGGGATGGTTTCAGGATGATTCAGGTGCATTACATGTATCGTGCAGTCAAACCTCTCTGCTAATGATAATCTGTACTTGCAGCCGCTCCCCAGCGCTAGCATCACCGCCTCAGCTCCACCTCAGATCATCAGGCATTAGATTCTCATAAGGAACACGCAACCTGGATCCCTCGCATGCGCAGTTTACAGTAGGGTTCATGCTCCTGTGAGAACCTAATGCCACCACTGATCTGACAGGAGGCAGAGCTCGGGCGGTGATACGAGCAATGGGGAGCAGCTGTAAATACAGATGAAGCTTCGCTCGGCCCTCTGCTCACCTCCTGCTGTGCAGCCAGGCTATGAACCAGTACTGGCCTGCGGCCCAGAGTAGTTAAAAAATAGCTCTTTTTCAACCCAAACAAACACATGCTAGATCTGTCAGCCTCGAGAGGTGACGTGCTTTAGACGTGGGCATCCTATAGCCTCCCCTCTGTGAAATGACATTGATGTTGATGGAGAGAAGGAGAAAGAAACGGCTCTATCACGCAGTAAGGAAGGAGAGATCCTGGCAGAGCCGCAGCCTGGCGGGATTCTGATAAACTGGTCTTTCGTGATTCCCGCCCCCATCAACTCCACCTCAGCAGGTTTCTCCTAGAGATTAACTTGGCTTTAGGCAATCTTGGGGTTATTTTGGTTTTACATTTAGATGTTAATGCAAGCAGATTATTGTTTGTTTTCACATAGTCAAACACGCACACGCATATACGCAGTCCAACTTCTCCACCAGAGATGAGGCACTTACCAGGGCCCTTATCATTCTACCATGTGCCTAAAAGAATTCCTTCCCCACTTGCGTCACCCACATTCCCTTGCCCCCACGTCCATGGACACTCGGGACAGAGGGGCGTTCAGAGGTGCACGTCCGAAAGACCAATGGGGCGTTAAAATCATCACAGAGCTCATGTATGTGAATATCGCACAAGTGATGTTAATTGTGATTTCCATCTTTATAGCTTCTAGAACACGTCTGTAAAATAGTAGCAGGACTATTGCAAGAGTGGAGGCAACGTTTAGAGGACATGCTGTTGGTGGGTTTGAAATAGTCCATGGCTGGGATTACCAGGGACTCCATGCAGACACTGGAGTTGTCTGCGAGGTCTTGGGGCCTGTCCTGTCTGCCCGCAGGGGCTGCTTCCAGGAACTGCAGCCACACTGAGGCTCATGGGGCCAGGGTCTTGAAAGAGAAATTATAATTTTTCTTTTCCATCCTGCCTGCTGCTTTTGATGGGGAAAAACCTATTAGAGAGCAAGGGCAGACATTTAAAACACTGTACATGGTTGTTAGGGAAATCTTTTTTTCTTTTTTTTTTTAATCTTAAGCTTCTGGAGTAATTGTCTGTTTTGTTTTGAGAATGGACAATGATGTTATCTAGAAAAATTCTTTGTAATCAGTTTTATTCTTTCTTCTTCTCTTCTTCCCTCTTTTGTGTAGTTGGTTAGTTCCTCAGATTATTTTCTTTTTAAGCTTTTGAAGTTTAAAAATTTCCCCTCACATCTTTAGACTGTAAATGATAGAGTTTTGGAAAACAAAGGGCCTTTAGGAATCATTCACTTGCTAAACATTTTGTTGTGGTTATAATCATGTATTTTGAAGGTGAGGCCATGATGACGTGGTCATTTGTTACAATATCTTCTCTCTGTTCTATTTTTTTCCCCCAGTATCAGTTAACTTCTGTGACTTCCTTTGGTAGAGAGGAGAATTAAGTGGATTAACTGCCTTTTACTTGGTGTGTATGGTGTCAGGCATGTTGCATACGTCATCATCCCATTTAAGCCCAACGTGACTTTTGGGCAAGATAGTATTCTCTCTAACGTGCAGATGAAGCAACTGCGAATCTTAGAGGACACGTGAATTATCCTCAGTGGCCCAGCAGGTCAGCAGTGCGGACAAGAACCACACAGGTCAGTCCCCTCGTTGGGGCCACGTGTGGGGATGCTTTCTGCAATGTTCTTGGAGAAAGCCCTGGCATTGCCCGTGGCCCCCCCCGAGCATGCAGGCATGAGTTAGTTTGTAATATTTGCTTCTCACCCTCTTGAAAGACAGAAAGAATGATAGTAAGGGCTGAGACTGCACGCAGGGGCCTTGGTGGGGAGGTTAGCGGTGTGGTGAGAACCCAATCTCTAAGAAGCTGGGGGTATTCCAGCGGGGTAGCCCCAGTGGGAGCTGGAGGGGCCCCCTGAGCAGGGGGTGTGGACATCAAGTGGGTTCCCAGAATGAGCTGGCACAAGGGTGTGTGTGTGCATGCGTGTGTGTGTGTGCGCGCGCGCGCAGTTTTAACACCTTCTTCTCCAATGGGACTTGTCTTTCTCCTTCTCTGTTATCCAGTAGCCTTTTTGCCAGCTTATATAATTCTTCACAGTTGTTCTTGTCTGACTTCCTCTGGAAGTTCTGTACCCTAAGAAAATGGACCCTGCCTTTGTGTCATGGTGCCCTGCCCAGCGCCTCCAGCTCTGTCAGCTCTTTACAGGTGGCATTAAGTGACCTGTTTCAAAATCAGGCCCAAGGCTCATCCTTTCTTAGGCCCATGGAAGTCTGAATGGGTTTGTGGCCCACCGAGGTCTGAATTCTGGCCTGATGGTGGTGCCGGGGGCTGCGGATGAGTTTTGTGGAAACTGGACTATGAGGGTGTTACCTGCTGCCTGCCCCCAGCCTGTGTTCTCTCTCTCTGCCCCCCGGCCCTGTTCCCCCACGTTCCTCCCTCCCTCCCTCTCCCCCTCTGTCCCTCCTCCTCTAAGGCCATCGGCCCAGAGGAGCTGAGCAAGGAGCCGGGTCCAAAGTAGAGGAGGAGCCCGCGTTAGGGGAGAAAGGGGCAGCCGGCGCGGTGGGGGCAAACATGCAGGACCAGCACGTGGGGGGCTGTGCCAGGGAGCCCCCAGGGGATTAGCTATCCGTAGTGAAACAAACCTAGGCTATTTCCAGGAGAAGACTTCAAGCCTGCCTTCCAGATCTGGGAAAATTTCGTATATGTTGGGCAGAATGGCAATTCGATGAAAATGTCAACTCTAAGGCCCCCTCTCTATAAAGCTGCAAGTGTTTTTTGGTGATGAGTGAGTGGCCCTTATCAGTTCCAGTTTCCACGGTGAGCCCAAGGTTCCCCAGAGAACGGTGGCCTCAGAGGCCCAGCCCTCCCAGCTCCTTATCTAAGGCGGGCTCCCTCCTCCTGTGTCCCCCTCTGCCACACGAGCTTTACTCTAAGTCAGGCTGCTCCCTACCTTGCCCCAGTGCAGTGTGGGGACTGGCCCTTTCCACCTCGAGGAGACAGGTGGCAGGGAGTTGAGCCCTGGACTTACGTACCATCCTGGGCATCTTTCCATGTGCAAGGACGTGACTCAAAGCAAGTGGCTTTCTCAAGTCCCACATCCCTCTTGGCATTACTCAGTGACCAGTTCTTTGCTTTGTTCTATTTTGATCCTTCCATTTCCATCTCCATCTTAATGCATCTGGTACAAAATGCTTCCTTTGGACCAAGGAAAGTAACATCAGACAATGGACAACAAATAGCCATGTGCAGGTTTTTTTTTAGATGAAATTTGTATCATCTCACAGTTTGACAAGGACCTGCTCCATCAGGGCACGGACTGAATGTTTTAGAGCTTCGTGTCCAGGAAAGCCGGTTATTTAATATTTTTGTTGCCATCATTATAATGAGGGCTAATATTTGTGGAGCTCTTTCTGTGTGCCGGGCACACTCTTATCTCATTTAATCTTCACGGCAATACTGTGAAGCAAGTATTATTATATCACTCCCATTTTAGAGATGAAAAAACTGCAGCTCAGAGCAGTTAAGTGTCTTACCCAAGGTCACACAGCTGGGAATTTGAAATAAGACATGGACCCAGGTCTTTCTGACTCCAATGTCCATGTCACCCAACTAAGGGCTCCCCTTTGAAAGCACGATAATGTATTTCTCACTGACCTCACTGACATGTGGTACTGGGCCAGAACAGAAACATGGCAGTGTTGATAAGCTGGGAAGGGGGTGGGGAAGTGAGAGCCCATGTATACCAATCAATCTGTAATGACATGTTCTCAGAGCATAGAACGATGGGCCTTTGGGATGATTTGGTCTGACCCCCTCATTTATAGACGAGGAAGCTGCGACCCAGAGAGGAAGAATGAGCTGCATGTACGTACATGGTGATTTCACAAGGCAGTGATGCTAGGTGCAGCCCAAAAAATAATACGAGTTCTTATTACCGATGGACTTACTTATTCCAATCTGTGTCTATACCTCCTCCTGCTGCCCCCAGAGGGTCCCCCTTTCCTTCCTTGGGGCACTTGACTTAGATCATCATCAGCACCCCTTCCCAACCCACAGGACCCCATCCAAATCTCTTAGCCCCCGAAGACCTATTACCTGGTTTCTTAGGTTCTGAAAATTTTAGGGGCTTTGAGTCTGAACTGTGGATACTAGTCTAGGAGCTGTACAGCAGAGGGCAGTGAGCTGTGGGCTATGTTTTTGTAAATAAGGTCTTAAGGAAGCACAGTCATGTGTACTTGTTTACATCTATGGTTGCTATTGTGCTACAATGGCAGAGCTGAGTTGTTGCAACAGAGACCATGTGACCTACAAAGACTAAAATATTTACTCTGACCCTTTAAGAAAAAGTTTACCAACCCCTGCTGTGGAGAAACCATTTAATCCTCTAATGCCAGACCACCCCAGATCTACCGTTACGTTCAGCTTTTGCTATAAAAGTTGGGGTCAGTGAGGGTATAGCAGAGGGAAGAGAGGTGTGGCTTATGTCCAGTAATTTCTTTCACGTACAGTCATGTGTCGCTTAACAGTGGATATATGTTCTGAGAAATGCATTTTGTTCGGTGATTTTGTCATTGGACGATCATCATAGAGTTCACACTTACATGAGCCTAGATGGTAGATATATTAATATATATTCATATGGAAAACCAAATTACTGAATATCACTCATGTCTCCTGCTGGATCTGCAATGCCAGTATCAATTGCCATATATCAGGTTTCTATGTATGCTTCATTATAATCTTACGGGACCACTGTTTATATGCAGTCGTTATGTGCCGTATGACTGACTGTGCCTTAATCAGTAGATCTTAATAGATAGACGAGTTCAAGTTTATATGTTCAAAAGAGTGCTAGATTTTCCCCTTCTCCCAGTCTTCAACTTAGTTGCTCAAACCAAACCTTTATTTTTCCCTTTTTTTTTACCTGCCACCTCTAATCCGTGGCCAGGTCCGACTGCTTCTCCTAAGTACATTCTGAAGCTGTCCTCCTTTCTCCGTGTCCACCGCTGCCAGCTGAGCCAACACCCGCCCCCGGGCATCTCGGGCGTGGGCTGTGGCCTCACCTCCAAACATATCTCTGCAGGTGCTCTTCCCACTTCCAACTCATTTACTTTTCACACAGCAGCAACTTCCTTCCTTTACTGTCTTTATTTCCTTCCTGGCAGGTATTATAGTCTGTCATGGTTTTGTTTATTTCTTTACTTACTTACTTACTGATTTTTTCCCTCTAGAATCCGAGCATCGTAAGGGCAGTCTCCTTTTTGTACTGTTTTGTATTCACTAACGGGTCCTTTGTGTAGTGGGTACCATGGGAATGAATGAATGAGCAAATGAATGGGCGAATGAACAAAAGCGGGTAGCGTTAGAAACACCCTCAGAAATGGCGTATGAGAAACGTCAAGAGGCATCATTTCGGGTTCCCCAAGAACACGTACCCGGCTCTCCGCTGCGTTCTGCTGTGGTTCCCGCAGCACAGCCCCGAGCATCACCGTGAGTGTGCGTGTCCTCGTTACTGCAGGAGAGGCTTTACCCCTCGGAAGTGGTGAGAAGGGGATTAAAACCTGGGTACTATTGTCCTGGGTCTGTGGTCCCCAATCCCTCGGCCTTGGTCTGCTGCTGGCCTGACAGGGACGAGGTTGCAGAGCTCCACCACCCCCCACCGCCCAAGCCCCCATTGTGGAAAGATTGTCCTCCATGAAACTTGAGGGGAGTGCAAAGCAGGAGGGAGTGACGGGAAGTGAGCGAAGCTTCATCAGTATTTACAGCTGCTCCCCGTCGCTCGCATCCCTGCCTGAGCTCCCCTCCCCTCCCCCTAATCCGTGTAAAAATTGTCTTCCACAAAACCCAGTCCCTGGTGTTGAAAAGGTTGGGGACCGCTGTCCTAGATCACTGTTCCCCAACCTTTGTTGACCCATCCTCCCAGTAAGCAGCATATGTCACCTTGTGATCAGTACACATGTACGTACATGTATACACACAGACAAATTTCACAATCCATTACTAAAGATATTTCCTATTCTATTCTGTTTGGTTCTGTTCCATTAAAACAATGCTGATTGTGATCAGTTTCATGGATTTCATGAGCCATTAATGGATCATGGCCCACAGTTTGAATAACAATGTTTAAAATGTGGTGTTTTTCCTCAGGAACTGGAAACCTAGTGAAGGGACCCAAACACGGGGACGCGGGCAGGGCGGACGGATAAGCGCCGTGGGAACGGGGTGCGGATCGTGAGCCTGCAGAGACGGTCCCTGCGTCTAGAGTATAGGGGAAAAATGTTATCTTAGATGTTAGATTTAATTCACTTATCTTTTTTCTTTTTTTTAACCATTTTTTACTAATCAGTTCTTCCTACAATATAGGATCGTGTTTGTTTTTCCTCTTGTGAATAGCTTTTTATTGCTAACAGGAGTTGTTGATTATTCTCCAGGTGATTTTTAATTTAAAAACAAACAAACTTGGTCTCATCCATATCTTTCTACTCATCTTCCCACTCAGTTTTTCACATTAGTTTTCTCTGGAGGTGTGCAGGTGTAAATATGTATATACATACACACACATAAAAGCGTGTCTATAAATGAAGCTCTTTCTTCCCTTATTATTTTGAATTCCTTACTACTTAACGGTGCATGGCCCTCACAGTTATTTCCATTATAAAGAAAAAATAAAGCACTCCATATTCTTGTCTTCAGATGAGATGCAGATATTTCTAGGAAAGCTCAGACTCTCAAACTTATTATACAACTATAATCAAATTACATCCTTCTTTCCTCTGTTAGGGGCATTAAATGTAATTTTTCCTGGCCTAAGAAACTTGAGCATTCTATCCACTGAATATTTCCATTTTAAAAGTTTTCAAGTAAACCATTTTGCTGTTCTGAGCTGTTACATGAAACCAAGGCGATTACTTGAAAACGAGGTGCAGAGCCAGCCTGTCTCACGCTCCTTCCGCGCTCGGCCTGGCACTGCGCTGTCAGGTCACTGGAGGCATCCAGTGGACCCCAGGGGTGTGTCCTGAAGATGCTTTTTGTTCTTTTCCCCTCTTTGGAATGCCCACACTTCTAAGTATGAGATATATTGAAATTAGTATCTGATCTGTAAAAAAAACTCAGCAATTCCAGACCTCTCTAATTGTAAAATGCAGAACTGATCAAAGTAGGTGCCATTAATAAGTATTGGGAGATGGCCACAGGTGCTGACCATGTTTGGAATTATACCTCAGGTTCACGTTCATGATGGGGAGACCTGGGCAAAAGAAAACTTAGAACAGCTAGTGTGTGAGTCAGTGTTAGTGGCTTCCTGAGCAAGAGAGAAGCCACGGTAGCCAGTGCATTGGGTGTGGGGTGCATGGAAGGCAGAGAGAGTGACAAAAATAAAAGGGGGACCTTAGAATGCAGAGAAGCTCTTCCAAGTGAATTTGTTGAGCCAGGACCGACGGCGCCTACGAGGAGTCTATCGTTTTATCCGCACTTGCTGCATCATTTTGCTGGAGGCCCCGCCCGCTGCCATGGTTGGATGTGAAAATCAATCAGAGTTAATTTAATAACAGACATCGTACAGCCAGCTTTGTTCTCTTTCTTCTGTCAAAAAGAGGCCTTCATGGTGCCATCTGTCATTAATTGAGCACCCGTAGCTATGGCCACTGCGTTAGATGTTTTATATCACAGCATCTCTGGGCCTCGCACCTATCTCTACGTAGGTCTGTCTTACCAACGAGGACGCCGTGATCTGTGCGGGGCCACTCAGGAAACGTCCATTTGGCTCCAAGACCGGCTGTTCTCACTGTTGCTCGACCTGGCTCTCTGTACCTGCGCCCGTTACCTGGTGAAATGTCCTGCACAATCCCAGGGCTTTATTCTGTTTAGTTCTTAATAGTATAATAAACAAGATACTTAGGTCAGGATTGGGAGAAACCACATTCTTGGCTTATTGTTATTTCCCTGAGAGGGCCAGTTGTCTTTCATTTCTTCGTCATGTTTTTTCCATGTAAGATTAAACGGTCCCACCCTGAAAGCTAACTCGAA
>RJWJ010032841.1:0-18283 GCA_004363605.1 Indri indri
GCCTCCCAGAGTGCTAGGATTATTTTAAGTGTATAAAAAATGGCATTCACATTGTTGTGCAACCATCCACTATCTGTTTCCAAAACATTGTCATTACCCTAAACAGAAACTCCCATAACTATTAAGCAGTAATTCCCAGGCAGCCTCTGATAACCTCTAATCTTATCTTCCAGGAGCAAGACTCTATCTCCTCAGGCAAGTAAATAAGACAGTTTTGCTTATTGTTTAACATAAGGACAATATGCCCCATCCCAGTACTATCTGAGACAGGCACAAGAAATTATGTGGGTTTCCATCTTCACAGGTAAGGAAGGAGGAATCTGATCTTTACTTACATAAGCCATATTCACTGAGTGAGACCCACAGCGAGATAAGAGGCGATGGTAGGAACACCAGGCATAGAGCTGGAGGAGCGTCAGGGAGGGATTGTTGTCCTTCAGGCCAGTTCTCTGAGCCTAGATCAAGCTGAATTTCTGGACTTTTCATGTGAATTCCAACATGTGAATACTTAAAAAAAATTATATAACCTATATGTCCAAAAGGGGTTTTCTTACTGTTTTCAGTCTTGTCAGCCATGAAAGTAACATGACTCACCTCCTCTTCTCAGCACCAGCGTCCATCCACCTACAGGCCACACCACACACACACACACACACACACACACACACACACACGTGCGCACACACACTTCTCCTCTTTCCTTCCCACGTCCCCTTTAACACAACCTCCACTTAGTCAAAAATTGACAAAGAGCACTGAGAAAAACTAGGCCAGCTTCACAAAACACTGCATTATTTCGTGAAACAGAAGAAAATAGCATATTTGTTAGCTTTCATCTGATGTGTGTTTGCGTGTGCTGCTGTTTCGATTCTTACAAATACATTTTGTGTATTAAAATCCCTACATTTCTAAATAACAAAATTAGAATTTCATAACAGTTTTGGTACAAAGGTCCACAGTGCATGCTAGATTTTTGTCTGTCAAATAAGACCTCAAAGTTTACAACAATCTGTTGAAACAACCAGTAAAAAGTTAAAGAAAAAGCCTGGTGTGGTGGCTCACACCTATAATCCTAGCATTCTGGGAGGCGGAGGTGGGAGGATCCCTTGAGCTCAGGAGCTCGAGACCAGCCTGAACAACAGCGAGATCCCTTTTCTACTAAAAATAGAAAAATTAGCCTTCCCAGCTACTTGGGAGGCTTAGGCAGGAAGATCGCTTGATCCCTCAAGGTTGCAGTGAGCTATGATGATGCCACTGCACTCTAACCAGGGTGACAGAGGGGAGACTCTGTCTCAAAAAAAGAAAGAAAAAACGGCATTAAAGAGATTTGCAACAAGGTAAAAGTTAAGGAAAAGGTAATGCACCAGAATTCCTCTTGGGAAAGCCTGTTATTTCTTGGAAAGAAATATTTTGATAAGTCACTTGAGCTGGAAGGGTGGGATCTAAGGGACTTGGTCAAGTAATGATAATAATAGTAAATTGCCTCTTAGAGAGCCTGAATACTGTTAACAGGAGCCCATTTGTTCTGCAGAGCTTCGAGTCGGTTTTGTGTGTGCTTGCTTGGGAATAGTAGCAAAAGGAAAGCAGAATGTCTCTGTATAACAGAGAGAGGAGACCCAGGCCGCCTGGCACTGCTGAAGAAAGGAAAGGCAAACATTTCTCAGTCGCGGTACTTCTGAAAGCAGATAGAATTGAAATATCTACAGCGTGAGCAAGAGCCAGACCCTGTTTCTACTAAAAATAGAAAAATTAGCCGGGTGTCGTGGTCCACACCTGTTGTCCCAGCTACTTGGGAGGCTGGGGCGGGAAGATCACTTGAGCCCAGGAGTTTGAGGTTGCGGTGAACTACAATGACACCACTGCACTCTAGTTAGGGCAACAGAGTGAGACTCTGTCTCAAAAAAAAAAAAAAAAAAAAAAAAGAAGATAAAAAGAATTGAAAAGTCTAATATTTTGCTGTAGGAAATATGATTATAAACTTCTAGGCCAGGATCTCTCGCTCCTGGGACTGTTGACATTTTGAGCCCAATGATTCTTTGTTTTGGGGGCTATCTTGTGCACTGTAGGATGCATAGCAGCATCTCTGGCTTCTAAGCCCTAGACGCTAGTAGCATCTTCTTCCTACCCCAGTTATGACAACCAAAAATGTCTCCAGATATTGCCAAATGCCCTCTGGGCAGTAAAATCACCCCTGGTCTAGCATCACTGTGTTACACCTTTAGTAAAGTCTACTGTGCTTTAAAAAGTCAACTGCCAGCTACCAAGATGAACGCTCTTATAATAGGAAACAGGACGTGACTATAGGCTTCTTGTACTGGGACACTTTACTCCTGTACTAATGTTGCAGGCATGAGCCATGGCCTGTACTCGGTAATTCAAGTTTTTAATAAATGTCTGACACATATTGCAAAGACAAAAGTAGCCAAGAGTTCAATCTTACGAGGATTCCTAATTCCTCTGTGCCACCTGTCAATCTGGAACCTTCCTTTATGCTAGCACTTTACTTAACACCTTAACTCCCACATGCATCTGTTTCCCTTGTAGCCTGCAGCTCTTTTATTATCTCCACTGCACAACACAATGCCTAAAATATTCTAAGCCTGAAGTCACAAACTAGCAGCCCACAGGCCTGCAGCTATGTTTTATTTAGCCCTTTTAAACCTTGAGAATGTTCACATTAAAATATAGTTTTATAACTTGTCTGAAAGAATCAGAAGATGGTCAACCATCCACTAGCGTTGCCACGCGGCCACAATTCCCGGAGCCCACGAGAATCAGCTTCCACTTTGGAAGAGGCACAGACTTACCAGTTTGCAGAGTTCCCTCCACCCTCTTGGAATTGCTCCAGTCCCTTCCCTTGTTTGTGTTACCTGCCTGGTCCCCTCAAACGTGTGTAAATTTTCAATCCCTATTTTAAGTATCCCTAAAATATTTACAATAGTTAGTTTTTGATTTCACATTAGGTATCCTATTATTGTATGGTGTAGAAAGAAATAAACAAAGATAGCAATCTGAAACAAAACTGAACCTATTCGTTTGCCTGCAAGAGCTGCACCATTCAAGTGCAAACTTAGCAGACCTTTGTGAACAGAAGTTGAAAGGGCTAGATATTGGCAAAAGAAAATACATCAAATATACGCTGAGTGTAAGTCTGATGACTCATGAGGTGGACCATGCATTCCTCTTTGCAACGGGTCATTGTACTAGCTTAGCAAAAGCATAGTTCTCAAAGAGAACCATCCTGATGGGTTATGTAAGGCCCAGGTTTGCCTCGGGGCCTCACAAATCTGCATGCACTTGCTTGAGGACAAGTGGAAAGTTTTTTAAACAATGGTTAATAATAATAACTATTATTTAGACAATCAGGTGTCTGTCTGAATGATTGAAACAAAAGGTCTCCTAGGGTTTAGTCTGATCTTCCATTCTAGTACTTTCTTTCTAAATCATTAAGAAGGTCTTAGTGATAATAAATGCAGGCCATTCAGTGTATGTAAATTGCGCCCATTCTCTTTTTAAACCTCTAGGGAATCTTCCAGGCCCTTGCCTTTCCCAGAGCACAACAACTTTACACTGCACCAACCAGACTCTCACAGTTGGTAGGACGGACTGGGTATTTCTTGAAACTGACTTTATTTTTTCCAGCCACTGTGATAAATCAGTCAAACTTATGACCATAGATTTTGGACATTAAAATAAATTATTGCTCTATGAGAGGACCTGTTTTTAGACACAGACATCAAACCAAGCTTCATTCCCCTTTATTAGTAATTGACAGGATGATTAATAACCTTTTGGCATTTTTAAAAATGAATACTTAAAGCATGATGGATAGACTGAAATTCCGAATCAGTCAGTATATTTAGAAGGTACTTGCCTCTTGTGAACCTAGTAATTGACAATCCCTCTGATTTGGCATAAGAGATTATTAGACCATCCTTTCCTGAAGAAAGATGATAAGAGAAATGCTCTATGATGTTAGTAATTATAATAGCAGGAAAGGGGATGAAATTGAATATATTTGGATGCTTTCTAGCTTCTAGGGATTTATTAAATGTTTTTAAATTTCTGCCATTATGACCTTCCCTTTAATTTTAAAAATTGTGGTAAAATATACATAATACAAAATTTACCATTTTAATCGTTTTTAAGTGTACAGCTCAATGGCTTCATCTTAAAAAAAATACCTGCTATTTTAGTAACAAAAAGTATTGGTGAGTGGAGGGAAGTAGGAGAAATTTATTTAGGTTTGTTTTCACATACCTAAAAGGGACCCAATCTATGCCACCAAAAACCCGTTTCCCCAAATCTTTCCTAAAACAGCCTCAAATCAAAGAGTTGAGGGCATGGCTAAGTGCATATTCCACTGCTTTTAAGAAACAGAACTTCTACTGTTCTTTTTTCCCAACTCAGTGTAGGTGGTTAGATTGTGCAGAAGAGAATAAGATATTCCTGTCTTACAGTTTGGCGGGATGAGGAAATGTGATTAAACTCGAGTGAAGAAGCCATATCAAAACACTTGATCAAACAGTTTCCATTTGTTTATCTCATTTGTATGCTTTCTAAAAGTTATAAAAATTAAAACATGGAAGCAATATTACAATTTGAGAAAACAAATATTCTTTACTTGAAAAAAATATTGCTCTCTCAAAATTAAAAGTGAAAATAGGGTCAAATGCATATTTTGGACTTTGAATCCTTTACGTTCACATAAAGCAAAGAAAATATTTGCTTCAAATGTATTTCAGACATTATATAGGCCAGCTAGTCCCAAATCGTGGTTAAAAAAAAACACTTAAGGAGTATTTGATTGGTGCCACTGTTAAGCCTCGAACAGCTGGAAACTAAATCCCCTCCTTGGAAATTCCCAATCCGTACTGAAAAAGCTCTGAGGAGTCTCATAGCAAATGAGAAATTTATTCAATTTTTTCAGAGGTTAGCATCATATATGCTGTGGTGTCATTTAATCTGCATCCAAAAAATATTCAATTTCACATCAGCATCATTTTTACATCATCATCAAAATTAACTTTTATCAAGCTAGGATTTTTTTTTAATGTACTGCAATTATTTTCTTTCATTCTTTCACTTTCCTGTGTGGTATCATTTTACAAATTAGGAAACTGAGGCTATAAAATAATAGTAAAATTTCCTGGAACTACACAAAATATTATCTCATGACAAAAGGTTTTATTTTTATCTTACTTTTCAGTGGCATTTTTTTTTTTTTGCAAGAAAACAAATTAGATGTAAATCATTTATGCTCACGATGGTATTGACCAAAACTCTTTGCCTGCAATCCTAGGAGTGGCCACCAGGTGGTGGTGAGCTAGTTTGGATGCACAGGCGCCCTTTCCAGGGAAGTCTGAAAAAATGGTTTTGGTTTTGTTTTTTAATGGAAGGAAGCGAGGAAGGGAGGGTGGGAGGGTGGAAGGAAGGAAGGAAGGAAGGAAGGAAGGAAGGAAGGAAGGAAGGAAACATCAAAAACTGTCAAGACATCATTATGGAATTAAGAAGATGCATCTCTTGGTAAGATTTTATTTATAAACAGAGACTAACTTCCTTCTCTCTCTCCTTCTTTCCCCGGCCAACGTCCTCTGCTCTTCAGAGTTCACTGGCAGCTGCAACGGGCACAGGGCCACCTTCCCACCTCAAGGAGAGGGGCCACTCTGCATTTCTGCCAAGGGGTTTTCTCTAGTACAAAAGGGTTTTGGTGTCCCTTCTGTTTGTGTGCTCAGGGAAGCCTGGAAGACCTAGGAACTTAACCTTGGGGCAGCCCTCAGACAATGAGGGTCTGGAGTCAGCTTTCCTCTGGTGGGGGGGGGCGTGATTCGGAGAAGCTGCTACGTGGTCCCTCAGGGGTCCCAATGAGACTGAGCTCTGACCGTGCCTAGGGGAAACTGCTTATTTACATACCACTTACTAGCTTCTCTGCCCCTTCTCACTTCCCTCCCTCCCCCGCTGGTACTGAGATCACCTTCCCAAAGCACTACTGCCCTGGAGTTGTCTTAGGGTCTGCTTTGAGGGAACCTAAACTAGGACACTAGTACAATTTACCTCTGACATCTTATCAGTCTTATTAGATGTTGTATTAATATTAGAATCTAGGCATTGGGAATCATACCTAGCTTGGTTTTTGCACAGCCATCAAAAAATATTAATAAAGAAAGAACTCGTGCTTGCGTCAGATCCTGCTAGCTCTAAGTCTGGCAAAATAACGGCAATACAAGCCAATATTCAAACCTTTAATTGACTTGCTAATTGCAGTTCTTAATTTGAGCCTTGCCTCTATGTCCATCTCTTTTTTAAGCGGTTGGATTTCTTGAAAACCCCCTTTTAAAACTAGGTCTCATTAGGACTAAAAGAAAAGAACTAAATTGCACACAGTAACATGGTAGCCACTGCACCATTCTGTGTTTATAACTGGGCTTCTCCCTGAGCCAAACTGCTTTTCCCCCTCTTTTAAATGGATTTCAGTTTTTTTTTTTTTGAAATTTGTTTTAGATTCACAGCAAAATTAAGCAGGAAATAAGAGTTCCCATGTATTCCCTGCCTCCTCCATGCAGTCAGCTTCCTCAACTATCAACTCCAAACTCGTTTAATGTTAGATTTTTTTTGTCTTTCTGAAACCTTTAAGCACTTCAGAACACTATTTTAGAAAGTAGTAATGTGGCGATTTCCTAACACTGCCAACTCTCTGCCTTTGATCTTTCTCTTTATTTCTTTACATATTCAGCCCTTACCCATCTTTTTTATTTTATTTAAAAATATTTAATTATCAAATAAAAATTGAATACATTCAAAGTATACAATGTGATGATCTGATATTTACATACATTGTGTAATGATTACCACAAATTAACATATCCGTCACCACCTGTGACGTACTTTAGATGCCCAGAATTTTTTTATCTTATAACTGAAAGTTTATATCCTTTGACCAACATCTCCCACTTCTCCCATCCCCCGAACCCTGGCAACCACTTTTCTACTCTCTGCTTTTATGAATTCAACTTTTTTAGGTTCCACATATGAGCGAGGCATGCAGTATTTGTCCTTCTGTGCCTGGCTTATTTCACTTAACATAATGTCCTTCAGGTTCATCCATGTTGTCAAAAAAATGGCAGAATTTCCTTCTTTTTTGTGGCTGAATAATATTCCATTGTACATTTAAACCACAATGTCTTTATCTATTCATCCATTGAGAAACACCTAAGTTGTTTACATACCTTGGCTATTGTGAATAATGCTGCAATGAACATAAGAGTGAGGTTATCTCTTTGACTTACTGATTTCTTTCCCTTTGGCTATATACCTAGAAGTGGAATTGCTGCATCATATGGTAGTTTTCTTTTTAATTTTTTTGAGTAACCGCCATACTGTAATTGGTAATGGCTGCACCAATTTACATTCCCACCAACAGCATGCAAAGGGTTCCTTTTCTCCATACCCTCGCCAACATGTGTTATCACCTGTCTTTTTGGTAATAATCATCCTAACATATGTGAGATGATACGTTATTGCGGTTTTGATTTGCATTTCCCTAGTGATTAGGGATGTTGAGCACCTTTTCATATACCTGTTGGCCATTTGTATGTCTTTTTTGGATAAATGTTTATACTTAGAGTCTTTGCCCATTTTTTAATCAGGTTTTTTTGTTTGTTTTGTTTTTTGCTGTTGAGTTGTGTAAGTGTCTTATATATTTTGGAATTTGACTCCTTATCAGATACATATATAGATAGGTAGATAGATAGATAGATATATGGTTTGCAAATATTTTCTCCCATTCCATAGATTGCATCTTCATTTTGTTAATTACTTTCTTTGTTGTGCAGAAGCTTTTTGGTTTGATGTAGTCCCACTTCTTTATTTTTGTTTTTGTTGTCTGTGCTTTTGGTGTTATATCCAAAAAAATCACTGTCAAGGAGCTTTTCCCTTATGTTTTCTATAAGGAATTGTGTGGCTTCAGATCTTTTATTTAAGTCTTTAATTCATTTCACATTAATTTTGGTATAAGCCAAAGGTCCAATTTCATTATTTTGCATGTGATTATACAGTTTTCCCAAAGTCATTTACTGAAGAGATTTTCTTTTCCCCATTGTGTATTCTTGGTACTTTTGTCAAAGATTAGTTGACACAATATGCATGGGCTTATTTATGGGCTCTCCGTTCTGTTCCATCGGTCTGTTTTTATGCCAGTATCATACTGTTTTGATTATTATAGCTTTGTAACACAGTTTGAAATCAACAAGTGTGATGTCTCCAGCTTTGTTCTTCTTTCTCAAAATTGTTTTATCTATTCAGGGTCTTTTGTGGTTCCAGATGAATTTTAGAATTTTTTTTTCTATTTCTGTGAAAAGTGTCATTCTGCCCTTATCCTTCTTATGAAAGCAGGCAGGAATACTCCCAGGACTCTATGCACAGAGGCTAGTAATTATCGGAGACTTTATGAGGCAGAGAGTGGAGGAAGGTTGATTTCTATCAAGCAGTGGCAGTCCGAGAGAGAAGGAAATCACAGATTTCTGTTTTAGTAAAGAAAAATTAAAGCTAAAACTAAATTTTGGAGCCATATTAACAACTGGTTAGGCAATTTGCTGCAAATAGTTCCTGCATAAAAGCCAGAGAACTTAAAGGAAAACACACAGATAAAATAATAGCATTTGGGTTTAATATGTATGCTTTAAGGCTCTTGAGTTTTGCTTTAATAAGAATCAGGTCCCTGGCTTTTGCTTCTGTTCATGCCATAATTTAATAGTGAACTCACATTTACTGGTCACTGCTGTGTGCAAGACACTGTGTGTCAGAGAGGGTGCTCACATTTCTTCAGTGACCAGTCTGTGATCAGTCCTCTGCTGCATGTCTTCTTATTTAGTTCTAAATTAAGTACTTAGTACATTTAGTACTAGGTTTATTTAAACAGCCCCCAATACTGATACAGCACTAAACTTAGCAATTTACAGCCTAGTTAAGGTTTAGCTTTGTCTAGTACCTTAAACGTGCTTTAAACTAGGTTTTATTAATTTGGGTTAATGGAATGACCCAGGTAGCTGGTCATTCTAAGAGTCTGATGAAGAGGAATTTTTCCTATTTTACAGTTGAGGAAAGCAAGGCTCAGAAAAGTAAACAGCTTGCCTAAAAATCGTATGACTTTGACTTCAATAGGTAGAATTTGAACCTAGATCTATTTGGCCCCCAAAACTTTTACTGTGGTTTGAATGTTTGTGTCTCCCCCACCCCGACTCTGGCCCAAATTCGTATTGAAACCCAATCCCCAGGTTGATGGTTTTAAGCAGTGGGGACTTTGGGCAGTGATTAGAGCATGAGAGTGCAGCTCTTATGAATGAGATTACAGCCCTTATAAAAGAGGCCCCAGAGAGCCTTGTCCTTTCACTATGTGAGGTCACAACTAGAAGGTGCCATCCCCAAGCCAGAAAGCGGGTCCTCACCAGGCACTGATTCTGCTGGCGCCTTGATCTTGGACTTCCCAGCCTCCAGACCCATGAGAAATAGATTTCTGTTGTTTATTAATCACCCATTTTATGGTATTTTGTTACAGCAGCGCAAATGGACTAACAGAGCCTTTTCTTATTTCAGCTCACTACATGACATCTTCAACAAAGAAATAAATTTGCCAATACATTGTCTTAGGTAGGATAATACTATTTAATATTTGTTTAAAGAAATATTTAGTGGCCGGGCGCGGTGGCTCACGCCTGTAATCCTGGCACTCTGGGAGGCCGAGGCGGGTGGATTGTTTGAGCTCAGGAGTTCGAAACCAGCCTGAGCAATAGTGAGACCCCATCTCTACTAAAAATAGAAAGAAATTAATCAGACCACTAAAAATATATAGAAAAAATTAGCCAGGCACGGTGGCTCATGCCTGTAGTCCCAGCTACTCGGGAGGCTGAGGCAGAAGGATCGCTCGAGCCCAGGAGTTTGAGGTTGCTGTGAGCTAGGCTGACGCCACAGCACTCTAGCCCAGTCAAAAAGAGTGAGACTCTGTCTCAAAAAAAAAAAAAAAGAAATATTTAGTGAGCTTCATCCCCCATCCTCCAATCTGCCCTGGTTTTCTTGCAGCAGACAGAGCTGCGAGAACAAGCGGGACCCTCTGAGGCTCTGCAGTCCGACATAGCAGCACGGGCCACACATGGCCTATCGAATGCTTGAAATGTATCTAGTTCAAATTGAGATGTGTTGTAAAATACTCACAGGATTCTGAAGTTGTGCTAAGAAAAGGAGAATGTAAAATATCTCATCCATAAGGTTTTTTAAGACATTGTCTCCCTCTGTCACCCTGGCTAGAGTGTAGTGGTGTCATCATAGTTCACTACAACCTCAAACTCCTGGGCTCAAGTGATCCTCCTGCCTCAGTATCCCAAGTGGTTGGGACTACAGGCATGCGCCACCATGCCTGGGTAATTTTTTCTAATTTTAGTAGAGACGGGATCTCGCTCTTGCTCAGCTGGTTTCAAACTCCTAAGCTCAAGCGATCTTCCCACCTTAGCCTCCCAGAGTGCTAGGATTATAAGTGTGAGCCACTGCACCCGCCCTCATTCATAAAGTTTTTATGTCAATTATGTGTTGAAATGATAATAATATGGCTATACGGGGCAAAATAAAATATTAATTCAAAGTCACTTCATCTTTTTGCTTTAATAGGACTACTAGAAAATTTAAAATAATCCAGGTGACTCCCATTCTATTCTAAAAGATACCTCTGCTCTAAGGTATAGGCTATACTTAGAGCATCTCCTTTGTTGCTTTCCTCGTAGATTAAGTTGCTATTATTGGAAGTTTAAGGAGGATTTGTGAGAAGGAGGGCTGACAGCTTCTCAGCAGGCCCAGTGTTAGATGAGACCCTAATGCCAAGGACTTAACTGGGCTAATCTGCTTGAGCAGGGAATTTAGTGGCCTTGGTCATTAATAGAGTTAAGCCCCTTAGTGAGCTTTGGCCTTTGAAAGCACTACCTGTCTTTTGGGATTATATCTTAAGGAATTTAAGAAAGGACAGGGAATGAAATAGTCAAAGAACAAAATAAAACATATTCTCACTCTGTTTTGTCAAATGATGGTCCAAGTTTGATGCTTCTAAATTTGTCTTGGGTTTACCTGGAGAGCAGGCTGAGAGCTATTTCATTGTTTGTCTTCATTTATACAGGAAATGCCTCTCACTGTAGTCCTCTGTATGCTGTAGTTGAAAGGGATGGAAAAGTACATAAAGAGGCTTTGGAGAGGCTAAGAGACAGAAGGAAGCCCTGCAGGGAATATCACATTACCTTCTCCAGCTGGGGGAAAAAGGCTGCTGCCCTAAGATGGGATTTCAGCCCCGTTGTTAAATAAGCAAACAATCTAACCATGCCATGGAATAATAAGAGTATGAAAGGGGATAGATAAATCCAGGTCAACTCCCCACATTCAACAGGGGAAATACAGAGGCCCAGGGTGTCTGAGCTGGTTGAGGTCACTGAACCTCGCTGCAGGGGCAGCCCTGTGTCTGCAGGTGGTGGGGTGGGACAGAACTTCACAGATAATTCGGTTCAAGGCTCTCAAACTGCTGTGTACATGAGAATCACCTAGAGACTATTAAAAGTCCCCAGGCCCAAAGCTGCCCCCAGACCAATGAAGTCATCAGCGTTTGGAAAGTTTCCCAAGTGATTCCCATATGCAGCCCAGTTTGGGAGCCATTGATCTAGGTCACCCCCTTATTTTTGCAGACACTAAGAACTAGAGAAGATCTGGGAACGTTGCTCAGGTTTCTAGAGCTAGCGAGTGGCTAAACTGGGACAAGCCCCTTCTTTTCTGGCTCTCGATTTTGCACTTTCCTTTTCTTGCACTCCCAGTCCACTATTCTTACACGACATCACTTTGCCTTCCTGGGAAATGTCCTTCCTCCAGATCTTTGCAGGGGCATCTCCTTCTCATTTGGATCTCAGCTTCCATGCAACGTTTCTTTTTTATTTTTCTTTTTTTATTTCAGCATATTATGGGGGTACAGATGTTTAGGTTATGTATGTTGCCCTTGCCCCCCGCCCCCAAGTCCAAGCTTTAAGCCTGTCCGTTCCCCGGATGGTGCGCATTGCACTCTTTGTGTATCATGCAACATTTCTTGAGACAGGCCGCCCTGACCACTCGCCCTACCTCCAATGTCACCAGTACATTACTGTTTTTCTTCTGGGCTCTTTTCTCCGTCCAACATCAAGCCATGTAATTATCTGCCTTCGCCACTGGACCACATCTTGTCTGCCAGGGTCATAGCTCTCCTGCCAGCTCCTACAACTCTCCCTGGCCCATTGTAGGGGATCAGTAAATATTTGTGGACTGAATGAATGTTTAATGGATTTTTAGCAGTGAAATTCTCCTGGACAATGTCTTCTAAGGGCATCACTTCAAGGGAAATAGACTTCCAATAATGTAAAGTTGGAGAAAATATTAGTTAATTTTGAGAAATGCATTTTCCAGCTCAACTCTTCCAAATCACATCTGTTCCATCATGTGAGGCTCATCCGGGTGGACAATTTGAATTTACATCTGCTGTAAGACAGACTCCTAGGCTATTTAAAGGGACAGCATTTTACCATGATCCAAAAATGGACTTTGATTAGATAATGGAGTGTGATTAGAATAAGAAAGTGTCACATGACCACATGGACTCGTTTGCTGCCAATGAAGATCAAATTATAATTGCTCTTATTGCAGGTCAAAGGATTAACGATGTAGCAATTAAAGAAAAAGCTTTCCAGGTGAATAATATTAATACTACATATATAAATTAATCCAGGCTGCAGGCTACAAAATTATGGGATTCAATGTATTTGTGGGACCCCATATTTGTGAATTCTATCAAATGGTGTAATGTGATCCTGTAAATACTCAGAGGTCATGGCCGATTCTCAAATGCATTAATGGAAACTGGAATGAACATGACCCCTGTCTCATTCAAATCAGCAATTATGTTAGCATTTACTACGTGTGGGGTTTAGAGCCTGAGTACTCAAATCTGCTTCCTAGACTAGCAGCATCAGCATCACCTTGATGCTCCACACCCTGAAGCTCAGGTTTACTGAGTCAGAACCTGCATTTTAACAGGATCCCCAGGGAATTCATACACATGCGCATTTGAGAATTGGTCTAGAATTAGACTCTAGATCTCTAGACAGTGGGTCTCAATTGAGGGTGGAGGGGCCATTTTGCCCCCAAGTGACATCTGGCAATGACTGGAGATATTTGATTATCACAACTGGGGACGGAGGCAGAGGGTGGATGTTACTGGCATCTAGTAGGTAAGTAGCAGGGGCTAGGGATGCTTCTCAGTATCCTACAAGACACAGGACAGTCCTCCCACCATAAAAGAATTATCCAGCACAAAAAGATAGTGATACCAAGGCTGAGAAACCCTGCTTTAGACCAACACACTCTATTGTTTAAAATAGTAACATTATGATTAATAATGAAGCAAATGATAGCCTACATTTGGCCAATTAGAACTAACCACAGTATCCACATAACTGAATCTTGAAAGACGAAATGATTTGAAAATCAATAATAACTCGCCATGTGCATAACTGAATAGTGGTCGAAAAAAGTCATATCCTACTCCACGAAAAGCTAAGGGTTTAATGGTAAAGATATACTTTTAAATAAATTAAACCCACTGTCATCAACCTGGCCATACTCCTCTCCTACCATCCACTGGTCACCTAGTTCTAGTCATAACATCACTTCCTTCTGCCTCCCAACACTCCATGCGTCTGTGCATTCCGTTTCCTCTGCCAGAAATGCCCTCCCCTTGCCTTCGTCTGGCACGTTCCTGCCTCTGCCAGCCCTGAAATATCACAGGCTGCTGCCCTTCTCAGCACTTCCCTTCTCCCTCCTTGTCTCAGCCCTCCTCTTCCAGCCTCCAGCTTCTCCCACGTTTGCCACTCATTCTGGGGTGTCTGTGGCTGGCGTGTCTGCCTTTAGCTCAAGAGCCTTCCCTGGGAGAATTACTAGGGCCTGAATCCCACCCCCAGAGAGTCTCAGTTCACTGGTTTGGGTGCTGGGCATTGGTGTTTTCATGCTCCAGGGTTAAGAACCACTCGGTCTCAGACAGAGGCTGATCTCCTTAACTCAGTCGACTCTGAGGCTGCCCTAACCACAGCCTCTTTTTCAGAATCATTGCTTACCCTCAGCATTTTGACCTCTTCGTTTCCTAGCCATATTCCCGAATATTCCACACACTTGACAAAACCAAAATAAAAAAAAATAAAAATAACAAGAAAAAGAACCACCAACAAACCAACCCCCCAAAACTATTATCTTTTTTCCCTTATTAAAAAAGTTGAGTCTATTTGTTCAAATTTTGGAAAAGATGGGGAATGATGATGATGAAACCGATTCACCTCTAATCCCAGAGCCAAGAGGTAGCCAGTGGCACATTTCAGTGTTTCCTGCCAGCATTGTCCTGGGCATTGCTATGTAAAGTCACGCCCTTGCCTGCACCCGGGCCTCTGTTCATGCAAGTGCTGGAATCCACCCCCACCTCCTATCCCTCAGCAAGCTGCTATATACTCCTCCATGCCCATCACATAGAGGCGCCTCTCTCTTACAACATATTTTCCCGACCAGTCTCAGACAGATGGAATGCCTTCTCCCACAGCTGCATCGCTACAGCACTGTGCAGACACCTCTGTTATGGCGTGCTTATTACAGGCTGTGGGTTGTTTTCCCCTGTGAGACTGTGAGATCTCTGGGCGTAGGGAGTCACAACTTTTTCTTGTGCATGCTTTTTCGTTTGTTTGTATTTTAATCCCTAATGCACAGCACAGTGATTGGATAGAAGACGAATTTAGTAAATGTTTATTGAATTGTTGAATTTGCTTCCAGGATTGAATTAGAGAACAAGATATTCTCCTTGGCCAGACCATTCTAGACGGTAGCATTTCAGCAATTGCTCACGGCTTGTTTCTTTTTCTTAATTTGACTTTAATCTTTTTTACGCTTAACATTATCCACTGCTCTTCGCTCCTAAGTGACTAAACAATTCTATTTTGATTGAAATCAAAATGACAGAGAGCAATCACAATGAGCTTTTCTCTTTTACTTGTGTTTTTCTGGAATTAGACTATGGGAGAGGGGTGGATGGAGTTAGGGTGGCACAAAAGTAGCAGTTGTGCCCTTTAACAACAAAGAGAATATACAGCTAGGGCCCTCTCAAAGCCCAAAGGGCCCAATGGAGCTGATATTGTTTTAATAAGTATACTTGGCTTTACCTGGACTATGCTTTTGTCTTAAAGGTGTTTCATCATTCACAGCAGGAACACGGCAGAGGAGCAATAGGAGGACACTGAACTCTAATATTAACGGTTACTTTGGTCAAAACTGCTACACTGCTTGCATTTTCCTATTTATTATCTGGGGCATAAGGATCATGAGTAGCAATAGCAAAAACTACTCAAATTATAAATACTCTTATATTTTTAAGAAGCAAGTGTTAAAATACCAGGAGAATAAAATCGGTAATTCAGAATTTTGGAAGAGAAAAAATGCCGAATTCTGAGCAAGGCATTGTCCTTACGTAAACTCATTGTCGTTATTGACAATGAAGATAGCAAGACTGCCCCCTAAATCCTTCCTGCCAGCTTCCATTACATCTTATTACTACACAAACTCTCTGCAGTCATTGTATTAGAACTGCTTTCAATTGTGTGCTGACAATTTGTTGGCTCATAGAGGACTGGGATTAAAAAAACAATGAGCTGTTTCAATTGCATTTCAATAAAAAATGGAACACTGCTGTTTGCTTCTTCCTCCTAACCAAACCTCAAGGGACAAGAGCTTGATATTTTAACATAGGCTGAAGCTGACTTAGTTGTTCTGCTGAGCCCAGGCTTTGGATTCCATGTTTGGAGAGGACTGCTCCTGGGCCAAAGTCAGTTCTAGAACTTTTTAGGAACATAGCTTTACAGTCAGACAGATCCTTTCAGTATGACCTTGAATAAGTTATTTCACATTTCTGAGTCTCGGTTTTTTCATTAAAATAAGGCATGATATGAGCCTATTCCAAGAATGTCTTGGGATTAAACGAAGTATTATACAAAAGCATTTAGCACAATGTCGGCACACCATGTGGTCTCAATAAATGGTGATGATTATGATAGTTCCACATCCTATCTATCACAATACTTCTATATGTCCTCAGTATCCTGAGTCAGGTCTGAGTCTTTCTAAAACTCAATGGATTTCCTGGAAGAGCCCAGAGCTTTCCTACAGGTAGACCTGGTTGACGCCTTTCTCATGTCTGGACTTAGAGTTCTAAAGAAACTCAGAAGCAGAAAGAAAACAAAAGATTAAAGGTATCTTTTCATTGGATCTCTGGAGCTAAGTAATGGGATTTCACTCTCTGTCAGCAATAGCCTTCCTTAATATTAGTAATCTAGGTGGTATTCTGGATTACTTAGAATGAATTCTCTTAAAACTTTAAGAAGAGATCCCCAAGAAAGATCCCTAAGAAACACTTTACTGTGCTTTTCTATTGAGTGTGATTGACTGAAGATTTTGACTGGTGCTGTTCTAATGCTGTATCAGAAACACTCAAAACAGTAGTGACTAAAACAAGATGAAATTTTATCTCTCTTACATGAAAGTCAGAGTAGGTAGTCCAGGGCTGGCACAGTGGCTCCACAATCACCAGGAAGCCCAGGCTCCTCCTATCTTGTTGCTCTGCTCTCTGTATGTGTGACTCCCATCTCACAGCCCAAGATAGCTGCTCTGGCTCCCACAATCTCAAGTGGTGGGACTGGGGTCGAGGAAGGAAACCAGTGGAAGGCTATTGAGACAGGGAGCTGGCGGCATTACTTTAGGTATTTCTTTAGGCATTGCTTCAGGCATTGCTTAATTATGTAGGCATTACCTAACTGCATCAGGAAGTCTTGAAACTTTGTTCTGAGCTACTCTGATCAAAACAAGGCAGAGGTAAGACAAGTTTCAACTGATTAGAACCAAGATGGCAGAGAAACCCACTGCTTCCTGATCTTGCAGCTTCATTATGCCCTCATTACCACAAAATTACCATAAAATTTCTAAGGAAACCTCCCACTCCCATCAGGCACCTGATGCCATGACACCTCCTGTTTGACCAATATTTAGTCAAAAGAAGAGCAGCACCCTAATACCAGAAAAACACAACCCCTTTCCAAGAAATAACATGAATATTCCTCTCCAGCCTATAATTAAGCTGTTGCTCAAATAGAGGGACCCAGGGAACCGTAGGGGCAGGTTCTCCTCCACAGGGAGAACTAGCCTGTACTCTATCTGTGGACTTTCTATACTTTCTGAATAAAACTCACTTTCACTTCATACTGTCATCTGGCTCCTGAATTTTTTCTTGCACGAAGCCAAGGACCCTCTTGGACTTCAGATGATTCCCAGCATTGAGAGAGTCACATTCCTGTGTCATTATAATCCTTTCTTTGACGGGCAAAACTTGAACATTTCTTGAACCACTTTTATTTTCCTCTTACTGTCCTGAATTTAGTTACACATCCACACTTACCTGTAAGACATATTGACTGGGAAATGAATGTCATCTTGATTTTGGGTGGGCAAGTGCTCAGGTAAAAACTGGAGATTGTTTGTATGGGAGAGAAGGAGAACGTAGAGGGAGATAACCAGTCATCTCCATCATCACTCACTGCCCATGCAAGCCCACTGCTTTCAGAGACAAGTGGACATTGTCTCTGATGAATGAAAAGCAGAACTAGCTCCAGCATCCGCCATTACTTTTTCCTGATTGTATTCCCCATAGTCACAAATACGCCCAGCCTCAGAAAAATATTCCGAATGCATAGAATAAAATACATATGATCACAAGAGAGGCCCACTGTATTAATATACAATTATTAACATTTTAAAAAGCATATTGGTGGTAAAGAGATATACATACCTTTTAATAACAAGACCTTACAGTGAGTGGATCTAATAGCTACTGTAATTTCAAAGTGAAGAGGGTAATTGATATTTAGTGGTATCTGCAAAAACTTTAACATGGTATGAAAATCCCTCTGATTTCTGCTAGTAACAAAGTTGGACTCGTAATTCTGCTGTGGTCTGTTGCCTACATCCATATTTGAAAGTGATGTAAATTACAGTTAGAGGCTAGTGAAAATACAGATTAATTTTTTCTGGCCAGGCACAGTGGCTCATGCCTGTAATCCTAGCACTCTGGGAGGCTGAGGCAGGAGGATCGCTTAAGGTCAGGATATTGAGACCAGCTTGAGCAAGAGCAAGACCCTGTCTCTACTGAAAAATA
>RJWJ010032842.1:0-18256 GCA_004363605.1 Indri indri
ATGTATCACATGAGGGGGTGGAAAGAGAGGGTGAGAACTCAAAAAACATTCTTAAAGTGAATATTGCTCACCCAGAGACAGACACTGCAACTATATTGCATCAGTAACTCAAAGATCCTTGACTTTTTAATTAGATTCCCAAGTCAGGAAAATGGGGCAAATTATTAAAATCTACTTCAAATCACCTCTCTAATTAAATATAATTTTAATGGAATTAATATTTTTGCATACTTTCAGTAGTGTTTTACATTTTTCCTTATAAAAAGACTACATGGGTTTTGGTACTTTCCTAGGTAATTTATTTTTTCTTTAATTGTAAAATACTTCTTTTCTTGTATTGTGTACCTTACCATACATATACATGACAATATATATATACACATATAATTATAAATATATAGGTAAATAGATAAACACACTGCACAAGCACACATAGAAAACGAGTAGTGTTCCACAAATTAATTTTATACTCTACTATCTCTCTGTATCCTCTTTTTCTTTATTTTCCTTTTCGCTTGATTCTGAAGATTGTTCCATTACACAGTCATGAGTATGGTAAATAGCAAAAGTTTAACCAATTTCTTTCCAACTGCTACATCTCAAGTTTCTTTCCCTTGTCTAATAGAGCTAGTATTTCCAGTAGGTTGATAAGCAGTAAGCACAATAGCCAGCTCCTATTATTGTTTTGGTTCTGGCTTCAGTGGATGCGTTTCAGGTATTTCATCATTTTCCTGTTGTGTATGGTGATGATTTTGGGGCTGAGATATGTCATCTCATTAGCAAAGTTCCCATTGTTTTTTTAATGTTTTTGTCTAGCATGAGTTGAATTGTGTGAAATGTCTTTTCGTTATTTGTGAAGGTGATCATACAGCTTATTTCATCAGATTTATTACTGTGATCGTCATACCTTTTCCATTATTAAACACTTTTTACATTTCTGGGACAAACTAACTGGGTCATATTTCAAGAGTCTGCTAAATTCTGTTTGCTAATAGTTTAAATAATTTTGTATTGATATCAATATTTAAGGTGGGCTGGCAGTTACTTCATGGGGAGGGCAATCTTCGTTAGGTTTTAGAACAATGTTAGGCAATACCTGACTTACAAGTAACATTAAAGTTTTCTTTCTTCCTCTCTTTTGGTAGTGTTATTATAGCACTTTAAATGCTTAGTTGAATTCCACCAGGAAAGCATCTAGTCCTGGGGATTTGGGAATGTTAATTATTTGAAAAATTCTCTATTTTTTCATTGTAAGTAAGCCTGTTGTAGGTTGTTTTCGGTAATTTTTTAAAGATAATTCTCCATCCAATTTTTAAAATGTATTTGCATAGAGCTAAATAAATTAATGCCATTGATTTTTCTTTTCTTATTTTTTTTATTTCAGCATATTTCAGGGGTGCAGATGTTTAGGTTACATATATTGCCTTTGCCCCACCCAAGTCAGAGCTTCAAGTATGTCCATCCCCCAGACGGTGCACACTGCACGCATTAGGTGAGTATAGACCCATCCTCTCCTCCCACCTTCCACCTGCCTAATACCAGATGAATGTTATTACTATATGTGCACTTAAGTGTTGATCAGTTAATACCAATCTGTTAATGAGTACATGTGGTGCTTGTTTTTCCATTCTTGTGATACTTCAATTAGTAGAATGGGCTCCAGCTCTATCCAGAAGAATATAAGAGGTGCTAGATCACCATTGTTTTTTGTGGCTGAGTAGAACTCGATGGTATACATATACCACATTTTATTGATCCACTTATGTATTGATGGGCACTTGGGTTGTTTCCACATCTTTGCAATTGTAAATTGTGCTGCTGTAAACATTCTAGTGCAGATGTCTTTTTTATAGAATGTCTTTTGTGGGTTTTTTGTGGTCTTTTTATCTTTAAAAATTTTTTATTAATAGTCATGATATTTTCCATCATTTTATTTACTTCATTCCTTTCAAATTAGCTTTTTAATTTTTATTAGTGATAATTTCCTTATTTCCTTAAATAATATGTAAGACTAAAATAAATGTTGATTTTTCCCTATAACTAACTTTAACCCATATATAATTATTGAGGTGATAATTATTTTCATCTTTGATCTATAGTGATTTATATTGTTTTCTCTCTATAAGCATACTATAAAAAGAAATATACATGTATGTTTATGTATATTGATTTATATATAGTTGTATATGTATGAGTATGTGTGTGTGTGAGTCTGTGTATATAAATATTACAGTGAAAGGTTAACTTAATAGGGTTTGGGGTGCTCAAGTATTGCACATGCCAAAGAAAGGACTCTTTTGACAGACTTCACACAGATAATCTGTAAACACTGTCTGATAAGACTATCTTTGAAAATCGTTTAATACCTGAGACCTTGGGGCATGCCAGACGATTTATTGTAACAATGTGATTTATGGTGTACATTTGCTTGTGTTCATCTAGGGTCATGGGACATACTATATCAGACCTCTGGGCACTGGGAAGGGGAAGAGCTATTTACTGAGTAGTTAAGGTCAGTCATGTGTGTGCTCCATGCCACCTGACTGACCCTCAATAAAAACACTGGACACCAAGGCTCAGATCAGAAACCAGGGTGGCAAGGCTACATTATTGCTGAAAGTATTAAGTGCTGCTTTCTGTCTTTTATTTCAGAATGCTATGGTAGTACAAATGTTTTGATTACATAAATTGCTTTTGCACAGTTTGAGTAAAAGTTGTAAGTCTGCCCATCACTGAGATAGTGTTCATTGTACCCGTTAGATGTGAATTTACCCTCCCCTCCTTCCTCCTCCAATCTGTTTGCTTTCTTCTGAGATTTACTACCATATGTGCACATAGGTGTTGATTGATTAATCACAATTTAATAGTGAGTACATGTGGTGTTTGTTTTTCCATTCTTGGGATACTTCACTTAGAAGAATGGTCTCCAGTTCCACCCAGGTTGTTACAGAAGGTATTATTTCACCATTTTTTTTTTTTTTATTGCTGAGTCTTACTCCATGGTATACATATACCACACTTTATTAAATCCACTCATGTATTGATGGGTACTTGGGTTCATTCCACATCTTTGCAATTGTGAATTGTGCCGTAATAAACACTTGAGTGTACATGTCTTTTTGATAAAGTGATCTTTTTTTTTTTTTCCTTTGGGTAAATATCCAGCAATGGGATTGCTGGATCAAACAGTAGTTCTACTTTTAGTTCTTTGAGGTATCTCCATGCTACTTTCCACAGAGGATGTACTTGTTTGCAGTCTTACCAACAGTGTATAAGGGTTCCTTTTCCTCCACATCCATGCAAGCATCTGTTGTTTTGGGACTTTTTTATAAAAGCCATTCTCTCTGTAGTTAGGTGATATCTCATTGTGGTTTTCATTTGCATTTCTCTGATGATTAGAGACGTTAAGCATTTTTTCATAGGTTTGTTGGCCATTAGTCTATCTTCATACAAAAAGCTTCTGTTCATGTATTTTGCCCACTTTTTTGAAAGGTTGTTTGATTTTTTTCTTGCTGATTTGCTTGAGTTCCTTTTAGATTCTGGTTATCAGCCCTTTATTGGGCGACTATCATGAAAATATTTTTTCCCATTCTGTATGTTGTCTATTCATTCTATTGATTGTCTCCTTGGCTATGCAGCAGCCTTGAAATTTAATCAAGTCTCATTTGTTAATTTTTGTTGTTGTTGTAATTGTCTTTGGGATCTTCAGCATAAATTCTTTGCCTAGGCCAATATCTATAAGAGTTTTCCAACATTTTCTTCTAAAATTCTTATAGTTTCATGCCTTAGAAGTAAGTCTGTTATCCACTGTAAAATAATTGTATGCTTCACATGAAAGCATAAAAGAGCCCGAATAGCTAAAGCAACCTTAATGAAAAAGGAAAAATAGGGAGGCATCACTTTACCGGACCTCGAGCTACAATACAAGGCTATAGTAACCAAAACAGCATGGTACTGGCACAAAAACAGAGACATAGACCAATGGATCAGAATGGAAAACTCAGATATAAAACCATCCTCATATTTTCATCTGATCTGTGGCAAAGCAGACAGTAACATACACTGGGGAAAAGAATCCCTATTCAATAAATAGTGCTGGGAGAATCGTATAGCCACATGTAGAAGACTGCAACAGGATCCGCACCTCTCAGCACTCAGAACTGTCTGTTTGTCTGCATAGAGATGAGACAACTGGAAGCTCACGGCAGATTTCTCTCTGTACCTTATGCCCCTTTTGTTTTGGTTGACTTTAATCTGTATCCATTCACTGTAAAAAACTGTAATCATTAATATAACAACTTTTCTTAGTTCTGTGATTCATTTTAGAAAAACACTGAATCTGAGTTTGATTTTGGGATCTTCTGACACAACATATGATGATATTCAGTATGTATTTTTCTTATGTTTCTATTAGCTTTTTTCACTTTCTTCTCCCTCAATTGGCACATTTCCATCACTCAATTTTAATCAAAAGGACTGTTCTTTGTGTTTGCTTCATACTTTTAAATATGTGTATAACTTTTTATTTCACTTGTCATATTTTCATTATTCCCTGTAGCTTCCAACTATTAAAAAAGAACCAATAAGCAAGCTTATTTTATGGTCCATCTTTTATTTCTTTGGTGTTATACTTTTTCATGTATCATTTTGACATTGGCTGAGAAACATCTCTCTCTCTCTCACACACACACACACACACACACACACACACACACACACCCACCATGTCCCCAACCCACCGCCCCAAATTCTATTCTGTCAAACTGGTACCACATTGGTGTTCATCTTAACTGTGCAATCACATGTACCACATGTACCAACATTTACTTCTGATCTTTTGCTGAAGCTTCACAGGTTTCCCTTATTTGTAGATAATGAATCTTTCAAATGTTTTCCTCAAGAATGAGTGATGGAAACAGTGTTCCTTGGTATAATTTTTTGGAACTATTGAATTTATATTTGGATAATAACTTGTTTGAATAAAATTCTTGCTTTTTGCTTTTTCCATAGAATATCCTGAAGGTTTTTTGCTGAGTTTCCCTTTGATTTCATTGTTTCTATATAAAGTTTGATATTCTGATATTTTACCACTTAAAAGCAAATAGATCACTTTGCTTGACTCCCCAAGGATTTTTTATTTATCTGTAACATCAATGTACTTAAATTAAATAGAATATCTTTAGTGTGGACAATTGTCTTTGGCTCATTGTGGTCCCATGGAAAGTATATATGTGTATCTCAGAAAATATGCATGTTTTCATCAAATTTTCTACAAATTTACTGTATATGCCTATGAGCTTGTATGTGTGTGTATGTGTGTGCATATCCTAAGCAAATGAATTTCAATCAAAGTGATTGGATTAGAGAAAAATAATCAGAAATTTACTGCATTGAAATTTTAACCTATTAAAATATGTGCAGTATTGCCAAAGCCAAAATCAGACAAAACAAACAGGATAAAATATTTCATTTTGATACAATATAAAAACTTAATTACCCAAGTATTTAATCCAAGAAGTTAAAAATGTAGAGAGCAGAAACTCAAGGAAAACATTTGAAACAATTAATGAAGCTAAAAATAGAACTGTTAAATATAAAGTAAGAATTAGTGTACTATAAAAAATATAAAAATTAACCTCCTAAATCAGCCTAATGATGAGTATCTCAAAAAATTACTAGGCCTCGCAAATGTTACTTCTTTTGATCACTTAAAATAGAGATGATGAAAATCATGCTTCCTTACATTTGTACAAGGGTTTCACATAGACACATTCTTTGATTTCATTCTCACAATTGCATTTTAGAATAGCAAATCAACATTGTCATCCCCAATTTACAGTGAGGAAGTCAGAAGGCAGGCTTCAGAGAAGTTAAGTGACATTAAGGAATTCCACTAAGCTTCTTATAATCACAAGTAACATGAAGACATACCATATTTAGTTTTAAATATATTTCTTCTAAAATTGTCATACAATGACATAGCCATCACAATCATAATAATCTATATGCCAATTGTAATTCATAGCTTATCCCTTATATTTGTAAAGATATCAATTATTTGTAACAGCTTCAAGATGTTTTGTATATAAAACAGATATAAAATCAATCAAGCAATATATGTTATTAGAGTCTATTGGCTATAGATTTAATACATTTTCTATTGGACTTTAAAAGCTTCCATAAAGAAACATACTTATTAAAATAGGCACACAAAAAAAAACATCGTTAAACAGTTTCTTCTCTAAGTAAGTTTCTGGAAAACATTAAAATTACATTTCAAGCATTTATAATAGTTATACTAATGGGCATGAATCTATCATCATCTCAATGAAATATCTGTGAAGATATACCAGAAACATTTCTCCCACCACTGATCAGATTTTGGTGTATGAGTTGACTTTCCTATATAGGAAGGCCAGTAAGCAGAAAATATTCACACAGCAAGAAATCTCAAAACTTCAAATATCCTTTAAAAAAATTAAAAAATAAAATAAATCTAACACTTGATATCCAGATGTTTTCTTTAAGATAAAGTAAGATTTATCTCATATTGAAGAGTATTATTGTAAACCTTGTGAAACTTGTTTTTCTTTATTGAAAATCACATGAAATGTGTTATTTTTCCTTGAATAGATATTGTTTTGGGATACAAGTGCATAGTCAGTGTTTCTTGCCTTAGAATTTCCAAGAAACAGTTATAGTCTATGTTCTACAGGTATTATTTTCAGGGGAAAATTAGTGTTTACATATCAAACAATTCCAGTCATATATTTCTGATTTCCTTTTCTTAATTCACCAGAAAACTTCTATGTTCACCAAACAGCCAGAACGTTCTCAATATCCTGAAAATAGCCATCAAAGAGCAAACAGACTCTTCATTTGCTGGTCTGGATTAATTTAATAACACGTTATTTATTGCTGTAAAATATATATTTGATGGAAGTAAATGGGATTTTGATTGAGTTATTCCACTTACATAGCAGTGAAAAATTATTGCTTCTTATAATAAAAATGTTTCTTATTTTTAATATTTAAATATCATTTTAGACTATTTTATTTATTGGAAGACTCTTTATATTTTCCCTTAACAATGTGAGATAGCAGTAATGTTTATATGTCAACTACTCTGTGTAAACTCAAATGGTGTAGTGACTATAAACTTTTAAGTACTCTAACAATAAAATATTAAAAGACGATAATGTCCACTAATATTCTTGCAATACAGTAATCTTAAATATCCAAACTCAAAAGGATGTAATACTTTGCAGCTAAATTATTAAACAATGCTGAATTAATCAAATGTATTTGCTCATGCTTTCAATTTAAACATAATAAATTTCTCTTAATGCTCAATCAACAGGATGGTTTGGAAGAGCAAAGGCAATCATATTTGACTCCTCTTCATTATTTTTCTGATCTTACTAATTATGTTTATTATTTTAAATATGTATTCTGAGTTTCTTGTGGTTGAATTCCTTATAAAAGTTAGCAGGTAAAATTTGCCAGTGCACAAAAGTGCTGTAAACTAACAAATAATGCTCCTGGAATACAGCATGGAAAAGAGAAAGAAGTCAGCATCTTGCATCACCTCTGTCTGTGTGTAATAAAGCTAATGAAGGGTGAAATTTGTTTCTTTAGATAATTTTCAGTGAACTGATTACCATCATCAATTTTACTTTCATGATTCTAACTTTCACTTCCTTTTCTCCTGAGTTCACACCCTTCCATTTGTCAGTGCAGTGTCTTAGTCACACAGTATTCTCTATCAAAGGGAATGAGACAGTGGAATTGAAATTATGAACAATTTAAAGTGATGCAAAGCTACTGATTTTATTCATTCCTGAAGTGGTTCAAATATTTTTTTTTTATTTTAACTCAATAGTGTATTTATTTTTTTTTTCTGTTTATGTCACTTAATTAATTTATTTATTTTTATTTCAGCATATTTCAGGGATACAGATGTTTAGGTTACATATATTGCCTCTGCCCCACCCAAGTCACAACTTCAAGCGTGTCCACCCCCCAGACGGTGCGCACTGCACCCATTAGGTGTGTATATACCCATCCCTTCCTCCCCCCTCCCACCTGCCCCACACCAGATGAATGTTATTACTACATGTGCACTTAAGTGTTGATCAGTTAATACCAATTTGATGGTGAGTACATGTGGTGCTTATTTTTCCATTCTCATGGTACTTTGCTTAATAGAATGAGTTCCAGGTCTATCCAGGATAATACAAGAAGTGTTATATCACCATTGGTTTCTGTGGCTGAGTAGAACTCCATGGTAAACATATACCACATTTTATTAATCCACTTGTGTATTGATGGGCACTTGGTTTGTTTCCATATCTTTGCAATTGTGAATTGTGCTGATATAAACATTCTAGTGCAGCTGTATTTTTTATAGAATGTCTTTTATTCTCTTGCATAGGTGTCCAGTAATGGGATTGCTTGATCAAACGGTAGTAGTTCTACTTGTATCTCTTTGAGGTGTCTCCATATCGCTTTCCACAGAGGTTGCACTAATTTGCGATATAAGTAAGCTTTTCCTCATTTAAAAGCTGCCATTATTTAACATTTATTCTTACAAATTTAGCATAGAGAAAAAAGACAATAAACCAAAGCATAAACAAATCATATTTTATTTATACTGGTTCTTGGGGAAAAAAAGAAAAAAACTTGAAGCACGTTTGTAGCAACTTCCCTGCAGTTATCCTTCTTACGGAATATTTTATCATTACTAATTTAAATTGTAGCAACACATCTTTCTGGATTATCACTTTATAAACCTATTGATGGGAGACATAGAAGAGCCAGTGCCAAACACTGTGGCTGGGTAAGTGCCTCAAAATGGAAAGAAAATACTGGGTAGATACAAAGTATAAATAACTGAGTGGAAAATACTAGCAATTAATAACATGTGTGAATACAATATTGCTGCTTAATACTTAGTATTTCTCTATTCTAACAATGAAAATACTTCTAAATCTTTATTGCATTTCACATCATCAATACAAATTTTCATGATAAAGATGATCGCATTTTACAATGTGCGTGGACAGAATAAATGAGGAAGTAAATAAAGGGTGAGAAGAAAAAAAAAGTTAAAAGCTAACATTTATTTAGTACCCACTAGTTAATGTGCCAGATATAATTCTATATATAATACACATATTTTTTCATTTAGTCATCATGGAAACCTTATGAAGTTTATGCTATTATTATTCTTCTGTAACTGTTGAGGAAAATGTGGAACTGAGAGCTTAAATACCTCCTTCAGCATATTGAATGTAGTAAGCAGCAGAGACAAAGTTCACATGTTTAGTAATTATTCAATGATGGATTATTATTAATTAAGGACTGTGGAAATTCAAGTTGCAATTAGAAAAATGACACTGTTCCTTTTCTCTGACAGAATCTAAAAAGACTTTTATCAAAACATTTAAAAAATCTACTTGGCATGCTCACACAACTGAAAATACAAACTTTTTCATATTATATTAGGATGTTATAATTTATAATTTGCCCTCATATTCTAAAAATGGTGTTATTACATTACAGCTACTAGATGCTCAAGAATATTCACCCCAAAGAAGATTAATTTATTTGGTTCTGGTTGTAATACGAAATAATGTAATTGAGATCCTTTAATAAAAGTTGCCTGCAGTAGGATTTCAAAGATCCTTTAATACATTAATATTGAAAGCATTAAAATCTACCTAGGTAGTTTTATTTTCTAAGGGTAAAAAAATTCTATTTCAAAAATAGCCATAAAACAATGAAATATGTTGCATGAGTTTCATGTCACATTTTAAAATATAAACCGCTAAATTTAAAAAATTACATTGAAAATATTTTATTGTTATCCTAGACTTGCACTTCATAAAAAGTACATTTCTGAGATACAAAATGAGCATTCCATGAACTAAGAATGGATTTTCAGGCATTTAAAATTCATTTTTTAAGACTACTAAAGAATAAATGGCTTACGTATTTTATTTATTCATGAAGCTTTGAAATTGTAAATATACCAAGCTATTACATATAGAGAAATATGAAGTTTAGATTATTTTTCATCATCAGAACAGTTGTCACTTACAATTCATGAAATATGTTGTTCACATCAAATTATTTCCAACACCATCTTTTATGTACTTTTTTAAAGACCAAAAAGCTTTGAAAATAAACTGTTTTAATAATAGTCGTTATACAATAAACAAATTCATTCAGACATTTGTTTAATATAATGTTTTTGTTAATTTAGCACTGTTCTTGGTACAATGGTAAAATTCACCTTTCCACACGTAGAAAAAAAGCTCTGATTTGTAATGTTTGCCGATTTTCATTGCATAATCGCATCATAGTGGATTTCAAGTTATTAACATGAAACATTCCTGACAGAGGAATTGTGAAGAGATACACAGAATCAGCTATCTTAAAACCCTTTTTGTTCCATCTCCAATACACCACTGATGGTGCTCATGCAATTATATTAGACACGATGGAGGGCATAAAACCTTCATGGTCTCTACCCAAAAGGAGACCAGAAAAATGTTCTACTTTCTGAAAAGGGCATTGTGAGCAAATACTACTTAACACTTACATTGTTAATAATCTTTACATTAATTATCATGGTTATGCAATTGGAGATTAATTTCATCTAATTGTTTATACACACACAAATACCCTTAATGTGGTCAACAGTTCAGGACATGGATGACTTCAGATAATGTATTTTACTAAATTACCTTTGAAATTGTAGAGTGCAGTGGGGAACCTGCTGCCTTCTGATTTCAAGATTCTTCTTTTTTAAGCACCAAAGCGGGTAAGAAAACCTTCATCTTTCTCTGCTAGGCCCCTTTTAACAAAAGAATTTCTTCTGCAAAATTCGGATTCAGTCAAAAGGTAGCACTTAAGGACTGAGAAGGTCACATTTTGCCTTACAGCTGCAGGTTCCCCACACTGCAAAATCCTGTATACTAGAATCAACTGAATTTTTACTCACTTTTTAATTTTGAGTTTCAAAGGAATTTGGTTGTGAGGCTAGTCTGAGTTTCAGACTGGTAGATATTATATTGACAACAGTGAGAACAGAAATCACAATTATCTAGTGGTGAATGAACATGATTAACGAATTTGAGAGCACAGGATAAAATTTCTACACATCAAAAATCACTTGCTTTTCACCATCTGCATATGGTAATCTAATCTTTGAAAAAGCTGACAAAAACATACACTGCGGAAAAGAATCTCTTTTCAATAAATGGTGCCGGGAAAACTGGATAGCTACATGCAGAAGATTAAAACTGGACTCCCACTTCTCACCTTTCACAAAAATCAATTCAAGATGGGTAACAGACTTATACCTAAGGCATGAAACCTTAAGAATTCTAAATGAAGATGTTGGGAAGACCCCTTCAGACATCGCCCTAGGCAAGGAATTCTTGAAGAAGAACCTCAAAGCAATCTCCGCAGCAACAAAAATAAATAAATGGGATCTAATCAAATTGAAAAGCTTCTGCACTGCCAAGGAAACTATCATTAGAGTGAATAGATGGCCCACAGAATGGGAAAAAATATTTTCTCTCTACACATCTGATAAAGGGCTGATAACCAGGATCTATCTAGAACTCAAAAAAAATCAACAAGAAAAAAAATCAAACAACCCCATCAACAAATGGGCAAAGGAAATGAACAGAAATTTTTCAAAAGAAGACAGAATAACGGCCAGCAAACATATAAAAAAATGCTCAACGTCTCTAATCATTAGAGAAATGCAAATCAAAACCACAATGAGATATCACCTAACCCCGGTAAGATTGGCCTCTATCAAAAAATCCCAAAACAGCAAATGCTGGTGAGGATATGGAGAATCAGGAACACTCTTACACTGCTGGTGGGACTGCAAATCAGTGCAACCTCTGTGGAAAAGAATTTGGAGATACCTCAGAGAACTAAAAATAGAAATACCATTGGATTCAGCAATAGCACTATTAGGCATCTACCCAAAAGAACACAAAACATTCTATGATAAAGACATCTGCACCCGAATGTTTATGACAGCACAATTCACTATTGCAAGGATGTGGAAACAACCCAAGTGCCCGTCAATCCATGACTGGATTATTAAAATTTGGTATATGTTTACAATGGAATATTACTCAATCATAAGAAACAACAGTGATCTAGCACCTCTTATACTTTCCTGGTTTAAACTTAAGCCCATTATCCAAAGTGAGGCACCACAAGAGCAGAAGAACGGGCTCCACTTGTACTCGCCATCAAACTGGTACTAACTGATCAACACTAGGGTGATCACATGGCAGAAATACTCTCTAGGGATTGGGGGATGGGGGTAAATCTACAACTAAAGGACATGGGGAGCACTATGGGGGGGAAGGGTATGCCTTTAACCCACACTTGGGTGAGGCAAAGACATAAAGTGTAACTATAATGTTTGTACCATCACAATACCCTGGAATTAAAAAAAAAAAAAATCACTTGCTTTTATTATTTCTCTTTGAAAAGAGTACTGCTGAAAGATACATTTTGAATACAAAAAGGATCCTTGTCACTTTTCATTAACAATACAATCTTAGCATATTATGGTTTCCCATGAATATTTGAAGAGTAAAGATATAAGATTATTATATATTAAATTAAATTTAATTGTAATTAAATATAAAATATATTCTATTAATAAATAATAAAAATTATAAATGAAATATATAAATTACATTTAATATAAACTGAAACTAAACAAAAATGCCAAATTTTCTCTTGATCTCTTCATTTATTCTTCATTTGTATGCAGTTCCTTAGTTGAGAAACAATAATTTAAGTGGTTACTGTGGATTTACATATTTTCACACAGTTGAAAGAGAAGTTTACCATGATCGCCAGAGTTCAGCACTATCAGTAGTCAGCATTTCACCTGAGTCTGGAAAATTCTTCATTAGGAGAATATTCAGAGATTTCAGACCATGTTTTATTTGTTTGTTCGTTTGTTGTTTCCTTTTTTTTTTTTTTTTTTTTTAACCAGAGAAGAGAGGGACATGACTCAAGAGATTGGAAAAATCCCTATTAGAAGAGTGTTATTTCAGAAGGGATTTTACATCAATTCATAAAGGCCCTCCCTGGCTTGTCGTAACTCAGCTTGATTTGCACGTTCAATACCAGCCATGTGAAATAAAGAGCTAGAGTTCTGTTAAAGAGGTGTTGTGGCAGAATTAAGGGACAGCACATGTGTAATCTCAACTGCCACTCTTCCACTGCAGGTTCTAGAACAGGCTATGTTGTGATCATTGCCTATTCTAGTTCACATGATGCATTATTCAAGTTACCACATGCCAAAAGTTTTCATTGGTACTGGCAATTTGGCAACGACAAAGGAGAAGATAAACTCTCTTTCTTCAATGAGGTACACAAGTAATAAGCAAATCTATAGATAAAACATATAAGATAATAATATGGTAAAAAAAGAAAGCAAGATGAGGGAATAAGAGTGTGGTAAGGATGACTCTTTTATGTTAAAAGGTTTTTAAAAAAACATGAATAAAACAAGAACAAGCCACATAAATTGAAATGGATATTCCTAAGAAAACAGCCAGTGTAAAGGGTATGTGTTCATAGTTTACATGGTTGAGATGAATCACAGCATGAGGGAGTAGGAGAAGATGAAGGTGGAAAAGTTGCCAGTAGCCAAATGCCTTTCAATGTTATTCTAAGTAGAATATCTAGGAAACCACTGGGGATTTGAGAAAGGGAGTCTATGTTTAAAAAATCAATCTGAATGCTGAATGAGAACAGAATGGGAGATAGGAAATATGTAGGAAGTGAGAAACAAGAAACTATTCCAATTACCAAGCAAGGGAAGATGGCAGCGATAGAAGTTATGAGTATAATTTGAAAGCAGAGCCATCAGGACTTGCATATGTTTGGGGATATAAACAACTGGAAGAGATTTTGTGTCAAGTTTTTTTGGTCTGAGCGTCTATGTGAAGGATGGTGTATGTTGTTGAGATGGAGAACAAATGGGGAGGTGTGTTTTAACAGTAGGGTGAATTACCAGCTTAAGTTTCTTAGATAGGAATGTATTGAACAGGGATAGGGTTTTAATTGCCTTCTCTTAGGTATAATATGACTAAGGTAGATGTCGTGCAAACTCCTGGGCAAAGATAATCAAGACAGTTTCTGGCCTTACATTATACAATGTAAATCACAGTAGTTTTTTACAATGTTCAGAACATGAATACATATAAAAAATACACACACACACACACACTACCATTAATCCTTAGTTTTTTCATATAATATCAAGTCAAACTTTTACTGGACCCTCTGTGAAAAATCTTGGTCATTTATCCCAAAGAGTCATGCAAAGAAATGAAGGACTTAACCACTATTGTTATGGCTGATTAAGCTCATTATAAAAGGCAAATCATAATTAGTACCAGTAAGCAAAATAATTATACAATTATATTGACCAATATAGTGTTATCTCTGATTCACTCTACAGTCTTAGGATACACAGATATTTTTTGCTCTTCTTAGAAAGAAGATAGCTTATTTTTTAACCATAGCAATTTGTAACCACTGAGGCTAGTTTTAAACACTCTGTAATCTATGACAACTGTCCATAAGTAACTGTGACACAAGATATCTACCAGTTGGTGGCACCCCATCTTCTGATGGGCTGCCAATACTTGAACTCCACACTTCTTACAACCCTGTATAAGACCAACAGTGTCCTTTTGTTCAGATAGTGTCCTGAACACAAGGCTTCCTTCTTTGGAAAGCAATAAACTTTGGTTTTGTTTCTGCTGATGAATGGTGTCCTCTTTCTTTGATAATTGGAGTTTCCATCAAGATTGTTCTGAAGACTATTACTTGGAAGCATTTTATGGGAACTTTGGACATGCAATCATTATTACTGATTACTAGGCACCTTGGCCAAAATCAGTTGTTCTTAATGACACTAAATTTGTTTCAAAAGCAATCTCAGCTCTGAATTATTCCATTGAGCTGTCTTTATTGATTTGTTTTTTGTTATTATTTTAGGGTTTTAAACAAACAGTGCTTGGCTTGAGAGACGGCAAAAAATGTAATAAATTAAATACATAGACTATTTCAGGAGTCTTTTCATTAAGAGTATATAGGAAAAAGATTTAGAATTTAAGGGAAAAGAATTAGTTAATAGGCGCTATCAAACATAGAATCCAGGAATGTTTCAAACAATGTTCTGGAATAGACTCAATATCAAAGTAAAGACAATATTCTTCTCTATTTTTGTAAATGAGCTCAGATCTGAAAAGGAGGCTCAGCTAAAATTTTAAATTAGAATTGGTAATTGCGAAGTGGGAAGATCTTCGTCAATTAGCTAAATATTTTCAATGAGAGCTAAAAGATAAAAAGTTACGAAAACCAAAACAAACTTATGACCCTTCAGATAAAAATTACTGTCCCCCCCAAAAAAACCGTATCAATTTGTCCACTATTTTTCAAGAATTGGAAACTTCTAACTATGTACATCAAGAGAGATAAGCAGAAAGGTCTTTGAAAAAACTAACATTCACTATTAATTAAGAAATAGGAGGACAGATGTTAAAAATTTATTAAATCCTGCCACTAGGTGAGAGAATTTAGCTTCTAACAATTTTCTATTCTTCCTCTATATCCCCAAAGAAAATTTTCCCCATAAATATAGATGTTTAAAATGAAGCTTTCTTATTGACATGGGTGCTGTTATATCTGACAAATACTAGATTATTATCAGATCACAGTGCTACGACCACTTGAAAAGTACTAATGTTTACCAATACTAAGGTCTTTCATAAACCCTAGTCAGTTGGAACCATTGCTAGTAAAATACTCCTTTATTCTCTGTGACACAACCTCTGTAAGTTTAATGGTGATTTAGTGTATAAATGGGACTCCCATGCAAAATGTCCTTCAGAAGGGCTACAAATAGAAGTTCAGGGATTTTTTTTGTCCCCACAATTCAGTTAGAATTGATCTTGACATTAGTATACACACACAATGAATATCTCAAGAAATAAACCAGTAATTAAAGATGGTTGCAGAATAAGCATTAGCAAAGACTCCATTATTATAGACACAATATTTGGAGTTATAATACTTCAGAATAAGTCTTCCCTACTAATCATACAGCTTTATTTTATCTAGATGAACATTTAGGTCATACTTCTTGGACAATAATTCAATACGGCACATATCAAAGATGTATTACCTATAACCTTTCTCTTGATTCAAGAGCTAAAATATTCTCTCCTTGCCTCAGCAAAATTACTTCCTAGGATAAATTAAGCAAAACATCTTCAGATCTTATGGAATACCTTAGATATAATGATATCACATCAATTCTTATTAAATAAAAAGCATGAATTTTTTCTCCTTGAGCAGACTGTCATTCTAAAGAGGCTAATTTGACTAAATTTTTTCTGAAAGTACATCATAAAACAGCAAAACATATCCATAGAGAAATGTAAAGACCTCAACATAGATGCATGGAATCCATTCCTAATTCTAAAATGAAACACTGGGAATCATCAGGTTATAAAATCTATGAGGAAAATACCTAGGGATGTCTAGTAGCATCAGATAATTTCATAGATATTTTCCAAAATTCTCATGAGATAATTTTTAACAATAGGAATAAATTTGAAGTCATATTAAACAAATACCACTGAGAAAATTCCTCTAGGTTAACAGGTGATATGGCCTGTTCATGCATCAATTATATCCAATCTAATTCTGAAAATAATTATATAAATATGGAACCATTATCCTAAGTGAACTCTCTCGGGAATGGAAAACCTAACACCATAAACAATGGGCGCTCACAGGCACAAGGAGATAAAAAGGACATTGGAAACCTAGAAAGGCAGAGAACAGGTAGAAGATGTGGGGTAACATCTTACCTACTGGGTACAACGAACACTTTTCTGGTGACCATCACACCCAAAGTTTTGACTTAAGCATTGTACAAGGTGTCCATGTAACAACACTTGTACCCCATTAATTAATATTTTGAAATGAAATATTAATAAAATATATTAAAATATATAAAATACAAAATTATTTGTCAGATATGTAGGAGGAGTTAAAATTTATAAATGATGTAAGTATTGAATATTTTTATGACTTTTGTTAAAAGAGGTAAAGAATCTGTGTTTGGGGGTTTGGTGCATGAGTCATGTCCAATGAGCGTAAATAGGAGTGTGAATGAACACGAAGGTGTGTGGATACAAGTGTTAGAATGTGGCTGGGCTGTGCTTGTGCATATGTGATTCACTCTACTGTGAATCTGTAAACTTAAATCTGTGACTAAGTTTGGAAAACACTTCCTTTTAGAGATCTATAATCTATGTTAATATAAGAGAGTTTTATCAAATAAATTTGTACAAAGTTTTAATCCAAACTTTTATAATGTTCATGTAGTCCCAATTGTATTCATGTAGTGCCTGTGGTCATCCTACTGAACAGGGGAGGGACACACATTTGTAAACATATGTATATGTGTAGGATATTATATCCACTAGCTGCAAAATATTATCTTCAAATACTCTATCCTGAAAAAAATTGGTAAATGAAGGTGAAGAACCATATGGAGTTCTCAGAATATGTTGTACCCTTTCACAATAGTATATATATATACTGCTTGCATTAAGTGGAATTCCTGAACTTCTTTTCTTTGCTAGATACATTTATATTTTTCCTGCTGGTCTCAATTCAATTTTAGAGAACTTTCTCTGACATTTGTGGCCATTCTTCCATATCTATTTTCCTGTGATCCCATCATAACTTGTAGATTTTTCTGTCACCACTTCTATATGTGCTGGTATTATTTAGTAACATAATCACACACATATTTATGTAATTATATAGACCCTAGAAATTACTTTCTTTGATGCAGGGATTCTTTCTTAACATCCTAATATTGTCAGCTATTAAGGATACTACCTGGCAGTTACAAGGCACTCAAAAATGTTTTTTGAATGAATGATGAATGACTGAACATTCTTCTATATAATGACTTCCAAGGACAGAAAGATTAGCAGACATTTCATTTTTCACTAAGAATTCAAAAATGAAACTCTCTGAATGTTAGCAATTTCAAAATCAAAAAGTCACTAGTTATCACAATCTATATCCTATATCATAAATCAGAAAAGTCAACATTCAATCATGAACTATGGGATAGTAGATACAATCTTGAATAAACTTGAACAAG
>RJWJ010032843.1:8313-18371 GCA_004363605.1 Indri indri
TAGGGCAATATCTGAGATTGTTTAGGTGCTTAGACTCATGAGTGCTGAGTACAAAAGATATGTTCAGATGCAAATGTAATGTTGGTAGTCATTAGCGTTAGATGAATTTTGAAACCATTGGATGACTTTTGAAATCATTGGAAGCAACTGGATGATAGTATAATATTTAGGGGAAAACATAGAGTAAAAACAGAAGAATATTATGGAATAAGGAACCCAATATGCAAATATCGGATTGAGCTGGCACCACACAGGAGGGTAAGAGACCCGAGAGACAATCTCCAGGAATGAGGGTTTCCAATGCTGAAAGGAATTGAGTGAGGACAGGAGTAAGGAGTGTCATTAAATTCAGGAGCCCAGGATCATCGATGACCTCGGCACGAGCTGTTTGGCTAGAGGAGAGCATGTGGAAGCCTGATTATGTTAGACTGGGGTGTGGTGGAAATCGACCCTGCTCAGAGGCTTGGCTGTCCGAAGACGCAAACTGGGGGGTCAAGGGGAAGGTGGGGCCAAGGGAACCCATACTGCTTTTCTTTCTATTCTCTACTCTCTTTTTAAAAGTGAATACTTGGGAACTTATAACTAGGATTCCACAAAGTGAGGTGACTAGAAAAAAATAGGACTAATCAGTGCAGCAAGATTCCTGAAATGTGCCTTAATTTGATCATAAAGGAAATAAAGTTTCAAACATTTTTGGTGTATTTTAATGTACGTATTGATAAAATTATAATCAGAAATAGAACTTCATAATCATGAAGCACAAAATTTACCAAAATATAAACCATATTACACCGAGTAACAAAAAACACGTGAGATACCAGAGATGCATAAACGTGAAAGCATTGCATGACACGACAGAAGACACACGTCACCCTTACCTATTAAAGGTAAGAAACTCTTAGCTTTATTTAAAAAAAAAAATCCGTGTATGATAATCACATTACAAAAGTACAAGAAAACCAAAAAAAGTATAGAAAATAAAGTATGTCAGCTAAAAATACACACAAAAATAGAAAGATAAAGGGAATCATCCAATATTTAAAAAGGTAGTTTAAAATGACATTACAGTTACAAGAAATTTGCAATTATAGCATCATAATATAAAGGCACAATGTTTCAGAAATGTAAGGAAACTAACAAATTTTAATGACAACCTAATTTTCTGTAATCTATTAAGAAATCTAAGAAATAAAATAAGTTCATTAAAAATAAATTCTTTTAAAACTGAAATAAAAGAGCTTTTCATGTGTTAATGTTTTACTCTCCCACTGAATGTTCAAAACACAGTTCCAAAAATTAAACACAAGCTTATAGAGAATTGGACCACAGTAAATTCCAAAAACGCACAAAAAAATTGTGCAAGAAATGTGACCCTATGGCACACGATAGGAATACGTATTCTAATAATTGTTTAATCCAACTACATGCGAAACATTTAAAAATATTATTTTTATAAGGGAGATTTGAAAAATACTTAAAAGTAGACTGCTGATGTGAAAGAGAACAATATAATTTTATCTATTCTAATAGATTCCAAAATCAAGAGGAAGAATAATTTTATGGATACATTAATGATATTAACTCAAGATAAATGATAAAAGGCATTATTTCTTGAGTTCTTACCACATGCCAAGCACCGTGTTAAGCACTCTCCATAATTGACAAACACTCTTAGATCTCACAACTATCCTATGAGGTTGGCTTTTTCTGTAAAAACCCATTTTACAGTTCAGGAAACAAGCCCAGAGAGGTTAACTCATTTTCCCCAGGTTACACAGCCTTCTGTGGCAGAGCCAGGAGGTGAAATCAAGCCCTCTGGGTCTGGAATCCATGACTTAACCACAAGGCGGCACCACCTCTGGCAGAAGGATCTTCAGGATTTATAACTAAAAATTTTCTTAACGAGTTCCTCCCAAACAAGGTTGGACTTTTTGTGTTAGAGTCAGATTCACTGTGTTTTGTTTTGTTTTGAATGAGTGCAGCAAAGTGATTCTTGCATCAATCTAAAATCTTTTTCTTAAAAAAATTTTATTTTTGAACTTCCATGGTATCAGGGATCCTCAAGTGTAACTACCATATACTAGAACCTTCTGAAAAAGGGCCTTGCAGCAGCTTTTCAAGTGGCCAGCAGGGAGTTCCTGTGGCTGGCTCTGAGACACAGTGCCAGAAAGAGGGCTGCGGGGGTCCTACATGCTGCTTCTTTCAATCATCTCTTTCCTGGAAAGCAATTACTGTTTCACTGAAAATCTATTTACTTCTAGCTGATCTCACCTAAATCAAATCTAGCCAACAATCAGCTAGCATGTTCAGAGCACCTGCTGTGCGTGGGGCAGGCTTGGAAAGCGTTTCTTTTTAAAGCCAAGTATTATTAACATTTGGAATATTAAGATAATTGCATATTTATAGAAGATGTGGACTCTTTTGCTTTCAGAATTAGCAAATTAAAATTCTTGAGGAATTCTAATAGGCTTACTTGTATGTCATTTATTAACGGCCTTTCGCAAACCTTTGAAGCTTCTTTAGGATTCCCTATCTGCATTTTAGAGCTTCTTGTTCTGCCAGTAGGACAAATTCTTGGTAAACTCTACTTTTTGTTTATTTGCCTTTTGTTTTGCTTTCTAATAAACGGTATGCTGTAATTGTGAATTTTTACAATACAGGAGGTACAAGGATTGATTTTGAATGCAGTTGCAATAAACCAATAAAGAGGTATTTTTCAAAAAGAAAATTTAGTGGAGAATAGGGTTTTAGTCTTCTCTATTTGTACCAAAATGTATTTTGGCCACATCGCACCCCAGAACAACCCATGATTGCAGAAAATACCAGACAAAACTAGATTCTGGATTATTCATGCACGTCTCCTTTTCGCAATGGAGATCTTGGCCCCGACTTGTTGGAGCCTCGTAAACATATGCTCCGAAGTGTTAAAAAAGCCATGGAAAGTCACGTTAGGGCTTGCCAAGGAAGCTTTCTGAAGGATGCTCAGAGGATTGATTGGATTTTCAAGTCTGGTTTTTAGTATGTTATCATCATTCTGTAAATTTAATTCTTCAGATTTTCTGAAATGTAAAAGCTCAACTAAAAATTTATTGCTTTGTCTATTAAATACAGCAATCTGAATAATACAGAAGAAAATGGAAGTACGATTATACGCTTTTTCTAAATTCAGAACTAATCCAATGTGCTATTTTTATATGTATTGTTAGCTCAGAGCTCAGATAAAATTTGGTATTCACATATAATCTCCTAAATACAAAAAGCAGCCATCTGAATGTGAGAATTCCATATCTATGGCTCACAAAAAGGATTTGGATTAGAGTAATAGAAAAAAGTGGAGAGCAGGAATTATTTTTCTAAATCAACTTCCATTAAATTTTACACTAGAAGCAAAAGTTCAATATGTGAACAATAACAAGAATTATGAACAAGCACTTAACAGGAAGGTAATTCTCTTATCGGCTTTAAAATAAATAAGCACCTTCTCTTTCTAGTGCCTTTATTGTCATTGTTCAGAAACACTTTCCTGTCATAATCATCTCCTAAAATATGGGAAATGAAAATCAATCACCATTTCTTCTCACTTCCTTAAAAAATACCAAGACGTAGCTAAGATTTAAAAATTATTTTTTACAATTACCTGCAAAAATATAAAGGGAGAATTAACTGCAAGTACTAACAAAGTCTAGAGAGAAGAACAAATATTTGTAATCATGGGACCAGTCCGCACTGGGCCTGTTCTGCTGGTAACAAAATGTTAAATTACTTTGTGGCTATAATGGAGCCCCAAACTGCAAATTATGTAGCCTGGGTACGCACAACAGAAAAAGCCTTGACCTCTAACAACACCTGGACCCACTGATACCTCCCCTTGGAACCAAGAAGACAGGATGTGACCTCGCGCAAGCTGAACCATGGAACTCTTTCAGAAGGGAGGGGTCTGCTGGCCCTGAAGACCTGGGGCTGAGACCCACCTCAATGTACCTGACCCTAAATGGCCCAATTTGAAGCTCTGTAATCAGACCTGCCAAGCCAACAATCCTACATCCTTTCCCTCCCTCCAAGCTCTTAAACTTGCCCCAGATCCTCAAATCTGGGAGACAGACTTGAGCCTGCTCCTGTCTCCGTACTGGTCAGTGTGCAATAAAGCCTTGCTTTCCTCACAAGCTGGAGCCACGCAGGGTTGGCTTCTGCACGCATCAGGGAGTGCGCCCAGCTGCCTGATAAGTCCATTAAAGTCAAAGTTGTTATACTTTATGTCAAGTTAAATTATCAATCCAAATTAGCCCGAACCGTGTCCTCTGACAAGAAAACTTCTATTTGAGATTTGGGTATAAAATGAGAATAAGAAGAATGTTCTCATAGCACTCCAAATAAAGAATGTTTTTAATAACTTTTTTGGCATGGGAAAATATAATTGTCCAGTGCCTAGACAGATTAAAAAATGTATATTTGTATAATAACTTATAATTGAAAAAACACCTAGATGTTCATTACGTATATCCTTGTGAGAGGGCCACATTCCAAGAGTGCTCCCAAGTAACAGGCTTAAAGATACCGCCCGTGCTCTTCTTCAAATTTGAAAACAGCCTAATTCAAACAGTTCATACTTCCTTACCATAAGGCAGACATGGCATAAATTCTTTTATTAGAAAAAATTTAAAACTGTGACTTTTAATTCTAATAGCAATGTGTTCAAGTGGGTACTGCATAGAAATGTGAGACTCACAGATACCAAGACATTTCCTAAATTCCATGACTGGACATGATGCAGCTAGAATTCAAATTCAGAATCCTCTCACACAGAAATCGTGCTCTTTCTAGTAAGTTAGGTGAAGCAGCTTGTGCGATGGGAGTATCAGGAGTTTCACAGGATCCCACTTGACAGGTGGATCATAGAGGCATTTTTAATTCTGGCATTTTGAAGGATTCAAAGTGTCAAACAAACCACAGCAGAATTATATTTTATCTTAATCTTTAATTTCAAGGGAAATGTGTATGAATGCATGTATGTATCTATCTGTATTTATATACACTTACAAAGGTACTGAAGAAAAAATTCTAAGCTATTTAAAAATGTTAAGCTATAGACATTTAAAGATTTAAAAATTCAGGGGGATATATTTCTTCTATGTTTAAAGAGACTTATGTTAAGAATAAAGTTAAGAAAGTGCCAATTAGAGAATTTTTATTGTGTGGAACTTCTTGCCTATGACACAGTATGCAGAATATGAGAAAAATAAAAGCATTGTTTTGAATATGAAAGTATGGGTTTGAGTCATGACTTTATCATTATTAGCCATGTGAACTTTGTCAAATCTCTCTTAACATCACTGTCCATCAGTTTTCTCATCTGTGAAATTAGGGAAATAATAGCTAATTCCTGGGCTGCAGTGAGAATTAAGTGATATTGTGTATCTCAATTTTCTCCCACAATTACTTCTTGATATTCGAAAACTTTTTTATCTGTACAAAAGATGCTCCTTTAATTTGAGGAAAATAATTTTATTATTATGAGTATGATTTAACAATTACTGAAGAGTTTCATGTTAATTAATAATAGTTTGTCCTAGGAGTTAAAATGATTTTTGTTGTGCTTCAGTTATAAGCCCGAAATCTCATTTGTTAAACACAACACCATTTTTTCTTCATGGAAGACAGATATTGGAGGTCAGCAAGAGATTGAGGACAGAGGGAGACTCTATTCCACGGAATCACTCAGGACACACTGCATCTACTTTGTAGCTGCATTGCCTGGAACATGTGGTTTTCTAGGACTCGGAGTCCAGGAAAGAGACAGAAGAGTAGGTCTTACATCAGCAATAAACCCACAGCCTAGAAGTGACATATGTCATTTATACTCACAGAGCATTGGCCAGAATTGGTCACTTGATCCTACCAATTCACAAGAGGGTGGGGAAGTGTAGTTTTTCACATGCCCAGAGGAAAAGAGGAACCAGGTATGTGTGACCCTCAGAAATACCTTATTCAGTGTTACAGACTCAGCTGTGGTTTCTGATAACCCTCTCTTAAATGCCATTTGCTTTTGAGAAAGGAATTCATTGTTCTCAAAGAAATTAGCATATGTAGATTTTACAAACTCATCAATATTACTCATTTTTCCTTTTTTTCTTTTAATACATATCTGGAATACCATAAATCTTGGTAACAAGTATTTATTAGACACAGAAGAAAGGTGCTGTCTGATAAAATAGATTTGGCAATGTTTGGACATTTTTTGTTGCTTGCAAATCATCCTTGAATATTTTAAGATATCTTGTAAAGAAGGAAACAAAAAAATGAAAATGAAAATAAAAAAAACTTCTCCTTTTACCCCTACGTTCTCCATGTGTGTAAATGTAGAAATTGTTCTTCTGTGGATAGAGTTACATAAATAGTTATGTCATCAGTTCATAGCTACAATCTTTCATTGTTCAGACTTTTCCTATGCTCTGGAATATTGTCACTTCTGAGCTCCAAGTCTTTGCTTTTGATGTTTTCTCAGGTCCCGGGTCCTTCTCCAGCTCAAAAACCAGGTATGGGAAATCTCGTCCTTAAAGACCTAGTCAAATTCCATTTTCAGGACAACTATCCCTGTCCCTCACATGTTTAAGCCTTCTTCCTATAGAGTCCTTAGTGCCTATGTAAATTCACCTACTTAATTCTGAAGACAAATCTGAATGCTGTATTCTCAATTAGAAATTTCACTGGGAATTGTGTTTTACTCAAATTTCATTCATTCCTCAATAGCAAGAAAACAAATAACCCAATTAAAATTGGGCAAAGCACCTGAATAGACGTTTCTCAAAGAAGACATACGAATGGCCAACAGGTATATGAAAACATGCTCAACATCATTAATCGTCAGAGAAAAAGCAGAATGAGACATTGTCCTACCCAAGTTAGGATGGCTACTATAAAAAAGACAAAGAATAACAAACGCTGGCGAGGATGCAGAGAAACCCTTTGTACATTGTTGGGGCAATGTAAATTAGTATAACCATTACAGAAAACAGTATGGAGGTTTCCTAAAAACCTAAAAATAGAACTACTATATGATCCAGTAATTCCACTTCTGGGTACGCCCAAAGGAATTAATATCAATAGTTTGAAGAGATACCTGCACTCCCATATTCATTTGGATATATTCAATAGCCAAGATGTGGAATCAACTTAAGTGTCCATCAGTGGAGAAATAAAGAAAATGTTGTATATACACACAATGGGATTCTATTCAGCCTTAAAAAAAGAAGGAAATCCTATCATTTGCGACAAAATGGTTGCACCTGGACGACATTATGTTAAGTGAAATGAAGCAGGCACAGAAAGACAATTACTACATGATCTCGCTTGTGGAATCTGGAAAAGTTGATCTCAGATAAGTAGAGAGAGGAATGATGATTACCAGAGGCTTGAGGGGAGGGTGAGGAGCAGATGGGGAGCTGTTCACCACAGGGTAAAAGTTTCAGATAGACAGAAGGAATAGGTTTTGAGCTCTAGTGCACAGCAGGGTAACTACAGTCAATAATAAAGTATCATATATTTCAAAACAACTAAGTAAATTTAAATGTCTCAGCATAAAAAATGGTAGGTGAGTTCATGCATATGTAATCATATATAATTAGTTTTATTTAATCATTCTGCATTGTATACCTATCATCACATTATACCCCATAAATGTACACTGTTATGACTTGTCAATCAAAAACATTAAAAATAAAAAATGATTGAGCCTTTATTCAGTAATAATACTCTCCATGCATTATGCACTCATTTTTACTGAATTGGTATATCAGATTTTTTAATATCTCTCCATGTTGGAAAAAAATATTCACCTTAATGTTTCTATACTTTCTATGCACCAAAATTGATCCACTTATTTTTTAAAATTAATTCATTTGCTTTTTCATAGATCTAAAAAAATATGCATTTTATAGCCATGAGAATCTGTGCCAAAACTAAATTTCATCTCACTAGAAGTTTATTGTTTAAGACAATCATTTTACCCGGTATTTATAAATGGGATCATTAACTCATCGCTAATCTTGGCTGAAACATGCTTTACTTAATATAGTCAGCATTTATATATTAAGACATTGGATAAATCCAAGCTATAATAAAGAAAGTAGATACCAAAACACTACATTATTGAAGGTGAGTGTGCACTGGTCTCACGTTCTAGCTGTTAATGCAGTCAATTATGGGTTTTTCCTTAATTAATTCCATTATACTTGAGAAAATTAATTTAATTATTTTTAATTATACAAAGCAATGAAATGTCCTGTCCTTGAAATGTTTGCTTTGTAAACCCATGGCAAACTCCTTGCAATCATGGCCCACCCTAGGAATACTTTGCCACATAGATCTTTGAATAATAGTTATTTTATGAGTAAGTTATTTTCCTTAAATTTTTTAAAAATATTTTTCTCTTCTCAATGATTTTTAAAATGATTGTATTAAACTTTGTGTATGGGAGGACAAAAATCTCTTTGTCAACCCATCTTACATTTCTCCTGTTGAGCCCCGTAAATAAGGTACCAGCCAAAAACAGATTAACAAGAAAAGAAACTAACAGAATTTTATTAACCCATGCATCATGCATGTAACACATAGGAGAACTCATCAAAGAGTGACTCAAGGTGGGTAATTAGGAAGAGTGACTCAAAGTGAGTTATTAGAATTTGGGTTTAAATATCAACAAAAGAAAAGGGGTTTTGGGCTTCTGGGCAAGTGAGGCAAGTGACGAGAAGGTGACTGGAAATAGCGTGGAAAGCAAAAATAATTCAGGATTGTTAGGCAGATCCAAGTCAGTGCCTTCTCCCTTGATAAGAGTTGCTGGGAGTCCTCCTCTTCTTAGTATGGAAGAGGAAGGCGTATCTACAAATGCAAGTTTCCTTTAAGAAAGGAAATCCCGTGCCCTATCTTTAGAGCTTTTTCCACGTCTGCTGGTTCTCAGTGGCTTCTAGCTCAATGTAATTCATATTTCAAAGAGGCATATTAGTGGTGGCATATTTTGGTAGCCCTCAAGTGCACACATGTGAGCTTTATGGGATTGTTCAAAGTATATAAATCACCTCCTCTGGGAAGCATGCAGGCTAGCTTCTGCAGTCATACTCCCTTTGTTTCCATATTACATTGTTCAATGCTTTTCTTTTGTGATGAAGCATTGTGTTTTATATGTTTTTTCTTTTCTGTATTTCCTAAATAATTCTGATGGCAGGTACTATGTCTTTCTTATATAGATATCTAACTCTGGACAAGTAGTTTGCTTAAAAGACACTTGTTGAGAGGCCATTCCATAGAGAAGGTGTGATGGTGCAGGAGGTCAGACAGGCTGGGGCATCCAGTTCACGGAGTCATGACAGCTAGGCAGAGCCTTGAGCAATGGGGAGAATTTCCTGAAAAAATAGAAGACAAGGGAAGACTCCTGGGATAGGAAAGGAGCTAATTCACATTCTGTGGGTGCCTGGATTGTGCCTTGCCCCAGGGCACGTGGACTGTTTTTAAGGAATGATATTAGGGAACACAATGTGCCAGACCCTCATCTAACATCTACTGAGTGATTTAATCCTTTAAAAAACTCTTACGCTAGTAATTTTATCTCCATTTCCAACATGTTTATTGAAGGTAAGAGTAGCTTGCCCAAATTCGCACACAAGGTAAGTGTCGGAGCCAGGGTTGAAACCTTGTGCTGGGCGTTTGCTTCATAGCTGAGGAACTATGATCTCACAGAGCACAAATCTGCCTTTGTTTGGGGTAATTTTAAATGGTATTGCATTTTTAATTTTGGTTTCTGCGTGTTTGTGGTTATTATATAGAAATCGGATTGATTTTTGTGTGTTAATCTTTTTATCCTGCAACTTTGCTGAACTCGCTCATTAGTTCTAGGATTCATTTTATAGATTCCTTGAAATCCTTTCGACTTCCATGTCATCTGCTTTTGTTTCGATCACTCCTTGTAGGTTCCATGCCCAAAGTGAAGCTCTTCACAGCCCTCTTCCCTCTTTGAGGTGGAGTCCTCTCTTACAGGAAGATTTCAACAATCCTATAAAAGCTCACAT
>RJWJ010032844.1:0-18278 GCA_004363605.1 Indri indri
AGAGGAAGGGTCATCCTGTAGGCCCCGGTGCGGGGCAGAGGGGTGAGAGCCTTTCCTCTCAAGATCCTGTCTCATTTGGTAGGGGGCGGGGGTCCAGGAAGATCACAGCCGAGCACCCCCTGTCATCCAAATAAAGGGCTGGAAAGGACCCAAGGAAACCTGCCAATCTTCCTAGGCCAGGCCTGCGAGGGGGGGCGGGGAGTCCCTGCTGCAGTCCCATCCATCCCCCATGTTGTGCCTCTCCCCGCAGACGGTAAATATTGGTGTTGTGACTTCATTAATAAAGGCTTCTGTGAGCCTGAAAAACATGGAATCAGGATGAACTATTTTCTGAGCTGTGGGCTTGCCAGGTTTGCTAATTTGGGAGTTTTTGGGCCCTCTCCAGGGAACAAACCAAAGTCTCTCTCGAAGAGACACAGATGCAGCCGAGAAGGGAAGAAGACAAGGACTGCTGCTCCCTCCCCTCCCCCTGTGCTCCTCCCACCTGGAGAGCAGGGCCCTGCAGGGGCGAGGACAGTGGACACTGGCCTGCCAGTGTCCTCAGCATGCGGGGGCTGCTCGGCCAGGCCTTCCCTGAGAGCTCCTGGTCTGCCATTCCCCTGGCTGGGCTGGCCTCCTGGGCCCTGCAGAATCGCCTGGGCAGAGGTATTCTGAGCACCTGTAGGACACCAAATCGCACGCGTCTAAAGTAGAGGGAACGCGGGGGAATTCTTAACTGTCACGGCCTAATCCACGTGCCTCACCTTCAGGGACTCATCTTTACACGTCTTGGCCATGGAACTTTCCAGGACCAGTCCCCATGGCCTTCGCAGCAGCATGGCCTGTGCTCTTAGCATCTCTGCTCTTGGCTCGCGCCAACACTGCTCACAGGTGTGGTGATTGCTTCCCGTGGGGCGTCAGGGAGCTGTCACCAGGTGAACTGGGCTCTGCCCGGGAGGGAGCCGGCAGGGCCCACAGGGCTCTCCTGAAGCCCCTGCTCCAGGGCAGCCGTGCAGGGGGAGGGGAGGGGAGGGGTGGCCAGCAGGCTGAGCGGTGCAGGCCCAGCCAGCTTTCCTGTCAGACGGGCGCTGCCAAGGCGGAGCCAGACATCGGAACAGGTTTAACCAATTACCCGAGCGCCCCATCTGCTGTCTGGGGGGTGTGGAGGGTGAGTGCATGTGAGGGTGTTTGGAGTGTCTGGGAGGGCTGTGGGCGTGCGCGAGTGTGACTGTGTGGGTGTGTGTGGGCGTACGGCTGTGCATGTGCGTGGTTGTGCGTGTGTACAGCGGGGGACTGCACGTCCCAGACACACTCCCTCATTTGTCAAAGGCTGTGACTACCGGCTTGTGATCTTCCCGCCCCCTAGACCTTGGGGTCTACGTGGACAACCCACCCAACACCCCAGCCTCTCTTCCCCTCCTCTTCTCACCACCATCTCTCAGGGCCTATCAGAGCCCAGAAGTGGGCCTTCTCTGAATCGCACATTCAGATGTCCTTGGCTCGCAGACCGCAAGTGCTTCCCACCCACTTGTTCACCTTTCTCCCTGCATCAGCGTGGGACATTTTGGGGCCCTTCTGGCCATGGCCCCTCTGCTCTCTCTGCAGCATGCCCTGCTCCACTCGTCCTTGGTTTCATTTGCCTGGCAAAATCACAAGCCTGCTTGAACCCACTGCACCACTTGCCCTTGCAGTTGAGTCCATGGACGACATCAGGCAAGCATTCAGGATGGCGCTCCTCAACATGTGGGGTCCCAGCCTCAGGTGAGACCTCGCCCCAGTGGACACCTTAGCAGCAGTCAGATGGAACCTTCAGATGGGGCACTTCAAAAAGAGCTCAATACAGGAACAATGAACACGTTTTGGGAAACCTACAAGGCGTGCTGCAGCACTCCAGGGCCAGCAACAATGGGGAGGGAGCCCGTACGGCCCTGAGGCCTGAAGAGGCAAGAGTCAGGAGCAGTTGCCAGAGCCTGGAGAAGACAGCTGGCCGGAGAGGGCCCCAGACAGGAGCTGCGGCCTTCAGTCGAGAGAGGCCCACAGAAGGCAGGCGGGACCAGGATGGATACATCCTTTCCTCCAGGCCTCCATTGTCCTGCTGGTGACTCCCAGCGGTGGAAGCCTGAAAGCAAGTGCACATGAGTCAGCCTCCAGGGACAGACAGCAGGTGGAGAAGGGTGCAGAGCAGATCGGTGACTGGGGCTAGGGGAGCCGGCTTCGGCCTTCACTTCCACCCTCAATCCCACACTGCCTGCATCTAGCCCTTGCCCTCCTCCCGCCTCCTGCCATCGCCTGCCCCTTTCTCTCCATGCCCAGGAGGACCCCCGACCCCCCACCTGGGCTCCACATTCTCCTGGGGGCTCAGTTCTGGGTTGTTCTTCCCCTTTCCTTCCGTCACAGTCTCTTCTGGCTCTTTCTCAAGAGTCTCCCTTCTCAGCCCTCCCTCAGCTCCACATCACATTGCGCCATTGCTGTGTTTCCCTGACCAACTCGCAGCCGAACTTCTCTTAGGCTTTACCTCTGCCAGCAGCCAGTGGGAGTCCTACTGCCTCCTCAGCCCGTGGACATCTGGCTGTTGCCCTGACCACACTTCATGGAGGCTGTTCTCTCCATGTCCCTCGAAGGACCCGCCTTGGTCTTTGCCCTCCTTCAACTCTCAGCACCAGTTAAGTAACGGGCAACTCCTTCTACATGAAGTGCTCTCATCTCTTGTCCTTGGGGATACTACGCTCTCCTCATCTTCCTCTTGCCTCTTGGATCAGTGTGCTAGGGCTGCCGTAACAAAGTCCCCAGACTGGGTGGCTTCGATGATGAACTTTATCTTCTCACAATTCTGGAGGCTACTAGTCTGAGGTCAGGGGTTTCTTCTGAGGCCTCTCTCCTTGGCTTGGGGACAGAGACTTCATGTTCTCATGGCTTTCTCCCTCTAGCGTGTGTGTGTCCTAATCTCCTCTTCTTATAAGGACACCAGTCATATCGGATTAGAACCTACCCTAACGACCCCTTTTAACTTAATTGCCTCTTTGAAGACCTATCTCCAAGTACAGACACGTTCGGCAGTCCCGAGCATTGGGACTGCAACATACGAATCTGGGGAGCACATGTTCAGCCCCTAACACCCCCCTCTGTGGCTGAGCTTCCTTGGAGCCTCCCGTCTTTGCCCAGGCCTCAGAGGCGGGGGCTCCTCAGGGCTCCGTCCTAGGTCATCCTCTTCTCACCCCACCTACTCTGCCTGGTGACATCCTGTTCCTTCAGCTGCAGGTGCTCTCTATAAATGGATAGCATCAAGTCTCTATTTCCAATCCCTTCCTGCCTCCTGGGCTCCAGAGGAGCACACCTAATTGTCTCCTCACGTCTCAGAGGACCCTCCAACGACTCGTACACCAGCACGCCTCGGCTCTCCCTGCCGGGTGGCTCTAACTTCTCTGCTCCTCAGCTCAGAGAAATGGCACCACCATCTCAGCTGCCCAAGCCGGGAACCTGGGGTCATCTCAGACTCCTCTCCAACTTGGACTCCACCCTCCCCAGACTGAATCTCAGAGCTGAGCAGTCCAGAATCTCTTCAATTCTCTGTCCCCATCCCCTCCATGCTGTCCCAGGACCTGCTTTCCCTGACCGTGACTATTGCACTGGCCCCTTACGTGGTCTCCCCAGCAGTCTCTCTGGGGTCTACTCTGCCCTCCAGATGTAGCCAGAGGAACCCACTCCCCTACCTGTAGCCTCCAGCGGCTCCCAGCTGGTCTTGGCCTTGCGGCAGTGGGCCACACTGCCTCTCCTGTGTCTTGCTGTCTATTCTCCGACAACACTGAGCCTCTTGTCGTTCACCCCTAGAGTGAGTCAGGGCCCGCTGTACTGCCCTCCATCTGCCATACTTACAAATGAAGAGGAGACTCACCAACAGGTGGCCTGGGGCAGCGTCCTTCCCTCACTCCTCCTCACGGGATTTGCATGGGGTCTCCAAGGAGGGGGTCTGGTGCCTGTCTACCTGTCCATTTGTCCACCTTCTCTTTCCCTTTTTTGTTCTCTTTCCCTCTTTCTGCCTTCCATAAGGTCTAGGGAACTGGGGTGGGGTGGGGCCTCCGATTCTCGCTGTGGCAGAGGAGGTGTCCTTGGTGGGAAGGAGGCAGGCTCTGGCCTTAGATGAGCTGCCAGCAGCAGCCTCGACTGGGGGGACAGAGAACGAACACTCTTTGGCCACTGCCCTGAGAGCCATCTGGTACTGCAGGGAGGGTGGGCATGTGGGGGCTAGGCCTTGGGGGAAGTGGCTGAGGCATTCCTGTTTTGGGAGCTAATCAGAGGCAGGGGGTGAGATGGCAGGAGCAGCAGCAGCTCTAGGGGACTAAGGGAGGCTCCATTCAGAAAATGAGGCCAGGTCCCCAGGGCGTCGGGAGAGAGTCACTCATCACTGTCCTCATCCCCCAGCATTCTGCCTCTCCTTCTAACCATGGCCTGAGTGGGAGGAGGGAGGCCCTATGGGCCAGCAGGTGGGGATGGGGGCAGGGGAGGCCACATTCCTGGAGTGTTAATGATCTCTGGGCTGGGCAGGAGCTGAGCCCCCAAACTGGCTAAAAACAACAAACAGCTCCCAGGAGGGATTTGTGTCTGTCCTGAGAGTCAAGGATTTCCGCCCGGATGGGGGCTGTGGCCTGTGGGGCTCTTAGCAAAGGAATTCCCCAGAGACCAGAAGCCCCCTGACCCAGAGGTATCACTTTGAGAACAGACTCCTCCCCCATCCCTTTCTCTTCTCCCACCTTCCTAGGGAGGCCCAGTGTCCAGGAGGGGAGGCAGCCCCCCCCCCCACAGGGAGGAGTGAGAGAAGAGTCTGGGTGCATTCGTCACCTGGTCTCTCCATCCTTACAGCATCCAGTGAGTGATGCTGTTCTTGGCATTTTACAGATGAGGACGGCGAGGCTCAGTTAGAGAAGTGCACGCAGAGAAGGTGCTCAGTGAACATCTGACCGACCGAATGGACGAAGGAAGGAAGCGACTGGCTAGGAGTCACAGTCATGCTGGGCCAAGCTGGGGCTGGGACCAGGGTCTGTCAGACCCCAACCATGGCGGCTTTCCACCCTCTGCCCCCACTCCTCGCTGCAGTCCTGGCCCCAAGGGACAGCGGAGGGGTTAGGAAGGGGCAGAGTTCCCAGGGCTGGCACCATACACGCTGCCGACAGCAGGCACCTTTCCACTCGGCTGAAAGCTTCCCTTCCCAGGAGGCCTCTCCTGGCCCCAGGCAGTCCAGGACTGTCCCCTCCCTCCTCCCAGCCCCATGGACATAAACAGTATGGGAAGCTACCCAAATTCCCTATTTACTCAAGTTCCTCAGGATGGGTACCTTAGGGAGCACTCGGTAGGGCTCTGCCCGGGGGTCTTTCTGCAGTTTCACCCCCTCTGCCCTCACATGTCTTCCTCCCTTCCTCTCCCTTTCCCCCTGGGCCTCCAAGCTGGCCTGGCCTGGCCTGGGACCTGGGTCTGTACCTTCCTCAGGGACGTCCCACAAAATCCTTGGCAGCCCTTCCCTCCCGCACTATGTTTCTGTGCCCAACGCTTCCCCAGCAACTCACAAAGCCACGCCCTATGCTTTCAATCCATTTATTGTCCGCAGCTCATTAGTATTATGTAAATCACATAGATTGAGAAATCTTTTGAGAAGGTTAAAAAGACACTGCAAAGTCCCCTGGGAGTGGCCGAGGCATGTGTGCTGGGGTCTTACGCCAGCCCAAGGCTGGAAGACCACTTTGGATCTGACCACTGGTCTTTCTCCTCCTAAGGACCCGCACCCGTCTCCCAGGCCAGAGGCCCAGATGGGACACAGCCGGCTCACAGTCAGGATGTGGACAGGGCTCTGTCGGCCAGCTTGACTAGGTAGCCAGCTGGATATCTCGGGTTTCTGGTCCCTGTACCCTCACATTACCATCTGTAAGTGGGAGAAGGGCATCCCCGAGCCTGAGGGAATGTTCGAAGTGCCCAGAGGAGGGTCGGGCAGGGACACCAGGCTGGAGAAGCACTGCAGGCGTGCCCTGTATCCGGCTGGCACAGCTGGGCCAGCCCCGCCCCGACTGTGGGTGCAGGCTCGGTTCCGCCCCAGTCATGAGGCAGTCTGCCCATCAGACCTCCTTTCCTCTGGCCTCGGCAGAGTGGGACATAGGTGTTGGCCGAAAGTTTGCCCGAGGGGTTTTCCAAAGCCAGACCAGGGCTTAGTAGCATGGCCCACTGTCCCCCTGTCACCATCGCCCTGAGCTATAAGGATCCTTTACACTGCACCCCAACAGGAGCAGCCCTCTTGGCTCACCTGAACTTGCATTTGGGAGCATGATGGAAATCATCCGGAGACAAAGCAAATAGGTTATGAGATGCCGAGGCCACAGGGGTGGGGGGGGGTGGGGGCCGGGCGGGGCTGGAAAGGCCTGTCTGTGCCAGGCTTCTGGAGGGGGCAGGGTGGCGTAGGCAGTTTTGGTCCCATGATAAAGTGCACAAGAATGAGACCCTGTGACAGGTGGGGGCAGGGGGAGTCTGAAGCGAGCTTTGCGAGAGGATCCAGACAGGCCCAGTCCTAGAGACCAGCACAGCCCAGCAGCCATTGGCACATTCACATTATGGCGGGATTGGCTCAAAAATACTTGTCCCTCCAACGTGGTGGTGTCCCTCTCCCCCTGCTGTTTTGTCCTCCGTGCCACCTATGCCCTCTCCCGCTCCTGACAGGTGGGCCGCTCCTTGGGAGCGTGGTAGGCCCCTCAGAGTGGTGTCCTACAGAGCCAGCAGGTGGCACCAGGGCTTCAGGTGGGCACAGGGTGTCAGTGCCCACAGAAGACCCACCTCACACACTACCCCTGCCCTAAGATGCTGGGAGGCCACCTGTGGCCATGTCCCTGCTGCCTTGCACTGGCCTTTTCTTACACGTGATCACCTGGATCTCTCCCAAGGTGAAGTTGCCAGGGCAGGGGGTCCAGGGGCTGCATGCCAAGGGCTGCCATTCCAGTTGGGGTGAGGTGAGGGGCATACTGAAGCCAGTGTTTCCCCTTTGTTTGGCCCTCTCAGACAGGGCTCACCCGCTTGCCCCAACCTTAGACCCTGCAGCCCTCTTAAGGGCTCTCTCCTCCTTCCTGGCACACAAATGGGAGAGCAGTGGGAGCCAGTGGCAAGGGGCCTCTGAGCTGCAGGGGTGACAGGTGGCATGCGGTGTGGCCCCACACTCAGGCCCAGACATCTGTAAAAGTCTGTAAAGGCAAAGGTCAAGTGCTCCTAGGATATGGGCTCACAGAAGGGCAAGGTCCACGTTCGCAGGCCAAGCACTGGCCATTCCCAAGGGGATCTGCCCCTTTCCTAGTCCAGCATCCGCGCTGGGGATGTGTGTGGGATGACCAGCATTTGAGCAGGGCGGGCAAAGGCGAGGTCTAGCTGGAAGAGTCAGTGGGAACTCTCGATCCAATTCTCTGGTTCTGGAGGCTCAGAGAAGGGAATGAACTTGTCCAAGGTCACACAGCTCATGAGTGCCAGAGCCAGGGCCTGCCATTCCTGGGTTGGTGCATCTTCGACCTGGCATTGGCACTCTCTGGCATGAGATGCCCCCTACTCAGGAAGAAGGGGATGGGGCTGGCAGCCCTGGTGGCTGGAGAGGCTCCCCAGACAGCAGTTGGCCCAGCTCCAGCCCCACCTCAGCCCCAGTGTTCAGCCTCCAGCCAGGGTCCTGGAAGGAGGCACATCTCTCAGAGGCCAAGTGGTTCCTGCCAAGCATCATTCCTTCTTGGGACTCCTGACTGGAGCTCAGGTCATCTCAGGGACTTTGAATCAGTCAGAACTCTGCAAAGGGTGACCCCAGCCCCAATGTCACTGTGCTTCACTCAGACGGACTGGTTTGCAGCTATGGCATGGATGACGGCTGGCCACACTCAGAGCCAGCTACCCATAGAATCTTCCAGAGGCCTCCAGTGCTCCTGGATTCCCTGGGCCACTTCCTGAGGACCTTAGTCATGGCTAGTTCATCCTGTGGTGTGTAAACCACCTCCCCTTCCCTGTCCACTCCAGCCCTGGGAACCATCTGGCCTGGCCACTATAATATCCTAAATCCACCAGCCCGGCCACCAAACCAACCTAGCACCCAGGCCTACTCTGGCCCCCACCACCTGTCTACTACCACTTCTGGTCAGCTGTGACCAAGGCTCAGACTTGATTCAGATAAAAATTAAAAATAAAAAAGAAACAAGTATAAAAGGATCCTAATTCTACCCCATGGGCACTCTACAATTTTTCAGCTTCACACATAATTGTGCTGAGTGGAGTTTTGACAACCCCATGTAAGGCCCGAAATGCACTTGATTATTTTCTGTAGGAAATGTGTTAGAATTCCTTGTCCCTACATTAATATGTAAATGGATTAGTCTCTCTACCACTGCAGGCTCAGGCTCGATGCTCCCCAGGTGGCTCAGGACTGCTGGGGTCAGCTCACCCCTCCCTGCATATACAGCCCACGAGTCTCCTTCCCTGCCCCTAACTCCCTGGCCTGAACAGTGATCTGTCCCCGGGCCAGCCGGCCACCACTCACAGCCCCTTGTTGTACACCACTGTCCGGCTGCTCGTGGCCCGGGCAATCTCAGGCTCCAGCTGGGATGTTTCAATCTGGGAAGAGAGAACAGGGAGAGGAGGTGGGGCAATGGGAAGGGGCCAGCGGGGAGGTGGGGACCAGCAGCTGGGACCCCTGGTGCCTGCAGTTCTGCCCCTCCGCACCCCCACCCTGCCCCAGCCAGGGCCCACTGCCCTGCTAGTGACACATCTTCCTTCTCCACCACCCTCCCACCACAGGGCCCCCAGCATCCCTTCCAGCCACACCCTGGACCTGATACCACCCAGGGCTTCTCCACGGATTCCTTAAGTCCAAACCGGACCCTATTGGACCCATCAGTCCCCTATCTTCACAGCACCCCACTCCTCCTCCTACTTTTAGACCACTGAGACCTCAGGCCCCAGACTCCCTACCTGTCAGTCATCACATCTGCCCCCAACCCGGACACCTGGGACCACCACTTCAGCTACTCCCCAGCCCAGTCCCCGACTGGCAGAAGCCCAACCATGCATCCACCCTCTCTACACTTGAACCTGACACCTAATGGGGACCACTCAAAATTCACCGTCCCTGACTTCGGCTGGACCCTCGCAGCAGCTGGAAACCACTCTGCCCCTGTCCCACTGCCTGGTCAACTCCACTGCCCGTGCTCCACAGCGGCCACCTTAACCCATCTCTGCCGTCTCAGCCACCCCACTCGGTCCCCATGCATCCCGAGCAGGTGATCCTTCTTCCTCAGGGGAAGACACTGCAGGCACCACAGGGGAGCCCCTCAGCTTCCTGTCATCAGACCCACCACCTACCTGTGTCCACACGTGGCCCTACACCTGCCTTCCTGCTACCCCGCGGCAGACGGCTTTCCCCTCCCCTCGCAAGGCAGATCTCACGTGGCTCCACCTCCCCCGCCCACCCGGATGCCCTCCTTCATTGTCCTCCCTCTCTCCCCACATTGCAGAGCCTCCCCTCTGATGACACCTCCCCTTCACCCCAAGTCACGCTCCAGCTACTGCCTGGTCTCTGTCCTCCCCAACAACCACATTTCTTTAAAGAACTGTCTACACTGGCTGTGTCCACCTCCTCACCTCCTACTGACTTTTCAGCCCACAGCAAATCTGGCTTCTGTTCTCACCACACTCCACAGAAATCCTTCTCTCCAAGGTCACCGCTATCCCCATTTCCCGACATCCACTGGACGACATTCTCAGGATCCTTGGGGCTCGGCCTGGCTAGGCCCCTTCTCTGCACATGCCCCTGGGCGACTCCCACACCAGTTTCTCCCCTGAGCCTCAGGCCCACAGCCGCCTGCCTGCCCACCAGACCTTTCTAGGACGTCTCATCGGTCTTGCGCTCAACCTGCCTGAAATGGAACTGAATGCGCCATCTCCCCTGGCCCCAACCCAGCTCCCTGTCTCGGGAAGGACACCACTATCCCATGGCGCTCTGGCCAGAGCCCCTGGAGCCTTTCTGTCTCCCCTTCCTTCCCCCAAGGTCTCATCCACTCAGTTCATCCCCCCACGGCCAGTGCCGGCCTCTAAACCTCAAGTCTGGTCACGCCTCTCCTCACATCAAATGGCTCCATGCCCCACCACCCCCCGGGATCAAGTCAGACTCCTGCGCCACCTTGCTCTGGTACTGGAGACTCGGGCACACACACTGATTTTGGTTCCTCAGACACACTGGGCTCCCCGCAAGTCTTCACCTGAGCTGTCCCCTCTGCCAGGGATGCACCTTCTAGATTCCAGTCCCGCCCCCACCCCTGCGCTGGCGCTCCTCCCTGTCTGCAGTTCGTCTCTCCTGTCTCAGCTTTAGGCCCTGGCCCAGGCTGGGCGTGGCTCCCTGTGCTTCTATCCCAGTTACCCACCCACCCCCACATTGGGTCACAAGCTCCCTGAGGCAGCAAATGTGCCATCTTGTTACCCTGATTCCTCAAAGCCCAGCATAGTGCTGGTACACAGTAGGTGCTCCTTAAGTGTTGAATAAATGGGTGGAAAGAAAAGAGGCACAGGTGCTGGAAGGACAGGGTCCCCTGGAGACCCCACGGCAGCCCAGATGTTGGGCTTCATCTCCAGGGGCTGAGCCCAGGGGCCTGCCTGAGCCCCCAGCCTGAGGGGGCCGGTGGGGGAGGCGCTCCCTCAGGGAGAAGGCCCCAGCCTGACAGAGTCACCAGGCACCAGGCCTTTGTAACTTAGCTTGGCTGAACTTAGTCATAGGCACCTGCTGTCTGTCCAGACACGACAACCCTGGCACGTAGGCAGAAGGCGGCACAGACTGGTCTGGCCTTCAGAGAGCTCAGTGAGACCCAGGCTGTGTACAGCAGAGTCCAGACAAGAGGCAGTTTGGTGAGGACTGGAGCTGGTGGGCATGGTGGGGTTCCTCGAGAAGAGGGGACCCTTCTCCTGTAGTCCCTGGTACTCCAATACCCAGGTTTTGGCCACTTGAGAGGGCCGAGCAGAGGAGAGCTAGGCTCAGAGCCCAGGCCTCCTCCCCACCCCCTCTCCTCAAACCACCTTCTCCCTCCGCACCCCTACCACCCCCGAGTCCCCTCCACCCTGCCGGCTCCCCTCGTCCCCACGCTGCCACTGACACAATGCACAGCGCCCACGCTTAAAAATCTAAATGCTTTTGAAAATGTTTAACCTAGTTAGACAAATTAGCAAAAATTTGTGCAAAACAATTTAGGTATTTAAAATATTCAATGTTTTTAAAAAACTGGAAAACTGTTCTTAGCTTTCAGCTGCAAAAACCAACAAAATATAACATCCCAGCAATCTTACCATGAGGTGTAACATAACCCTTCGGGAAAGCTGTTAAACAGCTACTGAGGCATCCTGGGAAATAGCACTTCATTTATTCAAATGCACATATGTCAGGCTTTTGCACCATATGTCATTCCAAGCTATTTACAGTAATAATTAAATCTTAATCAACGTTTAACCTCTGTAAAATGTTTGAAGAATCCTAATCACCCTTCAGACTGCACTAATGAAGGAGAAATATATAAACATAAAAGGAAAATGATGCATAGATATCACGCTGGAAAGAACAGTAATTGCAAAATTGTATTTCTTTTAAATATAATCAGTAAATGATGTAAAGTAAGCCAAGGAGTATTTTAAGTTAAGACATCTTGGATGTCAGAGGTGTGAGCAGCTAATTTTGTTCTGCTACCCATAACAGATGTAGCATATTTTATTTTAGTGCCATTATTAGCAACTTCCCATGCCGGCTTTCACTGAAGCACTGAGGCCCACATTAAAATCAGAGAGGCTGCTCACCGCCACCGTGGAGGACCACGGCCCAGGGCCACGGGCCACTGTGCCCACTCCCTAGTGCATGCTGGCCCGAGGGAGACTGAGGCCTCCCTTCCTGGCACCCCCAGGCTCCCCTGGGCTCCCTGCCGTGCTGGGGGCAGCAGGTAGGAGTAGGGGGAGACGCAGGCGGTGGGAGGGCTCCTGGGGGAGGCGGCTGAGGGAGCAGGAGCAGGGGCTTGGGGACAGAGCTGGCATTCCAGGCTTTCTCTGTCATTTCAATTCAGTCTGCCCTCAAATGAGCAGATGTTTGCGGCCACCAACTCCATATACCAGGCGGGGAACACAGAGAAAGACTAGACCAGCCCATGCCCTTGAGAAGCTCGAAGTCTAGGGAGGAGTCAGTGAAAGCAGATGGATTCCAGAGAGACAAGCAAAGTGCCATGGCAACTGGGGAGGGGCTGGGGGTTCCAATTTATTGAAGGAACAAGGAAGGAAGACCTCTCAGAGGAGGTGGGCCAGGAAGAAAATAGAGGATTTCGATAGGTGAGGGCAGGCAAAGCTTGCTGGGAGAAGGGAAAAGCATTAGCTGGCCAGCATGGCCTGTTTTGGGGTGGGGGTGACGCTGGACATGTTGGAAATGTGGCAGAAAATGGAGGTGGGGCTGGGACAGGCAGGACCTTGGAAGCTACATGAAGGTGCCAGCATTTTATCTGAGGGCAGTGGGAGCCACAGAAGGACTTTGAGCAGGGCAGGGGTGGGCCATGTGCCAGGCTGCATTAGAAAGGTCTCTCTGGTGACGGAGGGTGTAGAGAATGGACTGGGGTAAGTGAGGGGGGCAGGGAAGCCTCTTGGGGAGCAGCTGTGCGAAAGAGAGGTGCCAGGTCCTGCCCTCTGATGCTACCAGTGCGGGCAGACAGGAGAATCCTTTCTGAAGATGCGACCCACAGGAGTTGATGACCAATTCCACGTGGGGGTGAGAGGGAGGTGTTGTGGATGACTGTGCATTGGATGACTCCTAATTCTAGCTCAGGAGCTGGGGTGGCTGGTGACGCCACTCTCAGAGGCAGGGAATACGGGACGGGGATGGGTCAGGGTGTGGGTGGTAGGCTCAGGGTGGCCATGTCGAGTCTGGGGTGCCTGTGGGTTCTCCAGTGGAGAGCCCAGGGAGGCAGATGGGTCCAGGGTTCTGGAACTCTGGGCAGGAGAGAGAGCCTGGGATGTGTGAACACAGCCAGAGCCTCCAGAGTGGAGGAGCTTGCCCAGGAGAGCAGATGGAGGGGAGGGTGCCAAGGCCTGGGGAACAGGCCCATCTGAGGGTGGGTGAAGGGAACAAGTCCATGATGGCGGCCTTGGAGGACCAGCCCAAGGAGCACAAGCAGTGACAGAGGGTGCCGCAGACACCACGCAGCCATGGACACCAAGAAAACCATTTTCTGAGAATGGTTCTGATGTGCTGAGCAGCTTTGCTCTTGGCAACTAGACTTTGGTGACCTCCTGGGGTCCATGTTGCCGGTGCCCCCTCAGTGCCGATCCTGGGCCAACTCAACTGGCCATTTGCCAGGACACCTCTAGCTCTCTGGCCACGGCTGGTGTTGGGACCATAGGGGTTCCGCACCATGGGTTCTGCTGGGGAGGCTTGGGCAGGGACCCCTGTGTGGTCTGCTTGCCCAGACAGGCAGTTTCCTCCGCTCTCCACCAAGAATCAAGTGTCTCCCTTGAAGACCACCTCTCTGAGCTGTGTGTGAGCCGTCTCCTCCAAGGGAATCACATGCAGGCCTGGCCTGGCAGTGCCATGGGACCTGCTGGTAAATGAGTGTGACTCAGGTACTGGGTATTAGCAACAGAGTGCCTGCTGCCACCTCCTGCCGCCCTACCCAGCTCTAGGCCCCACAGTAGGAACAAAGGGTCCCCTGCTGCTTGGAGGGGCTGACCTCCAAGTTGGTTTGATGTGCCCTGTCGGCAGCCACACAAACGGCATGGTGGCCACAGTGGCTCCCCAGTGGGGTTGTGGAGCGGGGCGGGAGGCGCCAAGGCTCAGTGAGAGGAGTGCTGAAGGCCAGAGCCCCAGGGTAGTGGGTGGAGAGGGCAGGGACTTCGTTGAGACCACAAACTGGCTCTGAGAGGCCTTCTCTGGGGAGAAGAGGATGGGGAGAAAGGCGGCTGCGCAAGGAACAGCCACAGGTGACAGGGCAACCCAGTCCCAGGCTGCCAGCTCGAGGCAGGCAGGACCCTGAGGGCCAGCCAGCTGGGGCTCTCAGGGAGGGGGTGTCTGGGATGGGGAGTAACTGGCTGGTGGTCTCCTCCAGCTCCAGAAGCAGGGTCCTGGGAACACGCTCACCCTGCCCAGAAATAAGCAATGTCACCCTGTTAGCACCCTGACTCCCAGGCAGAACCTGCACCCTGGCTCCCAGACAGCCTCACAGGGACGCCCCCTCCCCATATCAGAGCGCCAACCCCCTCCTCCAGACCAGCTCAGACCCTGCTGCCCCTCCCAGGAGATATCCCCAGACTCGGAGCAACATGTCCAGCATGTCCCCAGCCTCCCCTAAGCACCCCAAGGCACAGCTGGTTCCACAGCCCCTAGAACAGCCCGGCGGCCTTCCTTTATGGCGTGGGAAGGGTTAACCTTGAGCTATTTACCTGGGTCCTGGCTCATTTTGTGTGGGGGAGTAGGTCAGGAATGCATTTGGGGCCCCCTCTGCCTCTGCAGCCTGGGAGCACACACACACCTGCAGCCAGCCAGCGGCCAGTGGATAGTTTACATATTTGAACCTGGAGCTAAGGTGCTGAGACATAAACAGGAAACTGGATCCCCTGCCTGTGCCCCATTCTCAGGGGCTTTTACCTACTACAAAGAACTTCCTCCTCCTTGCCTTTCTTCTGGTGGCTTTGCTGCCTCCTTTTCAAAGGCACAGGGCTGGGGGGTGGGGTGTTCAGCATGACCCTGTGACATGGCTCAAAGCCACCCTCTGCTCCTGGCCAGGGGTCTGAGCCTCTGAGGGTCCACAGGTGGTGGCAACATTGACACAGGGTCCAAAGCCCAGGCTGGCACCTGGCTGACCCTGTGCGCCTGAGGTCTCTGCCAGGTGTGGAACCACCTTGCCCACGGGCAGCCACAGTCCACCCTTCCTCGCCAGGGCAGGGCAGGCCTCACGTCCTGCCCAGACACACACACATCCTGGCCAGCTTTGGAGGAGCTGTCCTGAGTGTCCTTGGATGGCAGGGGTGTCAGGCTGGCCTGGGGAGCAGCCGAAGTCTAAGCCTGGACCCTGGGTCAGGCCTCTGGTTCTGGTGAAGGTCAGATTCCTCAGCTGGACACCCAAGGCCTTCTGGAACATTCTCCAGCTCCCTCACCCACCAGCTGCCCTCCGTTTTCTGTACAATGTAGATACAGGCTTTGAGGCTAGAGTCCAGGCTGTATTTTAATCCTCTTAGGCTGCCTCCTCCAGGAAGCCTCCCGTAATCTTCTCAGACCAGATCCATTGCTGCTGCCTCCGGACGCCCCCAGCACTTGTTCTCGTCTCCATCACATCCCCGGCCACAGGCTGACTGGTCCTCTAGCCAGGTGTGACTACAGCGTCCTCCGCCCCAGCCCACTGTGAGCCACTCAAGGCAACTCAGTGTCCCCGTGCCTCGGTAACAGCTGAATTAAAGTGAACAGCGGCGCCGCCAGCGCAAGAATCCTGCCTGATACTTTTCCAGCTCCCCTGCACTGCCGTACCCAGCGAATGCGCAGGCCCCCTGCCCATTTTGGAGCTTTGCACTATTCCTGGGTGCCCTCTGGTGGACCAATGTCAGCATCATTCTCTGTCCTCTATCTCCTCAGCCTCAGTTTCCCCGCATGTGCAGTGGGAAGATTTTCTACCTCCTGTGGCTGGCATGAGGATAACATCAAGAAAAGGATGGGAGAGCCCTTGGGAGGCTTAGGAACCCTCCACGGTGTTGCATAAAGAGGGCAGGGCCCACAGTTACCCCAGCACCCAGGGCTGAGCTCTTGCAGACTTTGCTCAGATGGATGCCTTTGATCTTCTCAATGGAAGCTCTGCACAGCCAAGCCTCCCCACTCCCTGTCCTGAATTCAGCTAGGTGTTCTAGAAGGTCCTGAAAAGGAGACCCGGGAGGGACAGGCTGCAGGCAGCCCTGCTGAGGCCTGTCATCTGGGCATGTGTGCACGTTCATACGTGCACGTGTGTGTGTGTGTGTGTGTGTGTGGGCCTGTGCGCGCGCGCAGGTTTGGGGTGGGGGTGTGGGGAACAGGCAACATGACAGGTGGCGTTGGCGTTCCTGGGCTCTGAGCGGCTTTGCCATTCCTATCCGTCCCTCCTGGGGGGTCCTGTGGGCAAACTCCAAGAAAGCAGCGGGCGGGGAGGCAGCAGATTTCTGACGGCAAAAATAGCCCACTTTGGAGTTCAGTAGGGACTGATTAAACCAGTAAATGAGAAAAACCCCAAACAAACATCTCCAAGCAAAGTAGGAGATGGATTGGAGACTGGAGAGGAGGAGGCCCCTGTTCTGGGAGACTGTGAACGCTGCTGTGGACTCAGGAGGGACATGATGCCCTCTAGACATGGCTCTGGCCTCACATCAGCCCTGGAAGGGTGGGAGAAGCAGGAACCAACAAAGTCAAGGTGAACCCAGACGGGCCATGCTCTTTATTAGGCATTGATAAAGAGTGCCAGTTCTCAGCCTCAGGAATACCCTATATGTTGAGGGAGGGAGAAAGGGCTGTTGTCCCAAGGAGGAAGATGGGACATTGGAAACACACCACCAGAGTCTACATGTGTGAGGCGAGACAGACCCTAGCCAGGCATATCAGGGAGGACTTCCTGGAGGAGAGGCCACTTCTAAAACAGCTTCAATGTGGACCTGAGCTTATTCCCAACTCCTCCCCATTCTTGGCTGGGAGTTCAAATGCTTTCTCAGAGAAACGAAGATAAGCTGGGGGAGACATTTGCTTTTGGTGGGTCACCGCTGTCTAGCCACGCTGCTTCAAAACCACCATTTTCCTCAGGGCTGGTGAGGGTTTGGGGAAAGAGTAGAGGTTCTGGCACCCACTGAGGGTACGCACATTTTTGCCCATACAGGGAGGGCGTGCCTCTGTTTCTTGACTCTGAGAGCCGTAAGGGGAGAGGCAGGAAGGAGTAGGTGGGGAGTGAGGAGGGGTGGCTGAGCTGAGCCCCGTACCTCAGCGGCAGCATGGGTGTGGCCTCTGAGAGCCCCCTTCTGGGGCCAGGGTGGACATGGACATCAGGAGGGCTTTAGCCTTCCTCAGAACATGACATGCCTTCTAATCCCCAGCACCCGCTAGGGCTGAAGTGAGGAGGCGCTAGGCTGAAAGGGAGGGTAGGGGGTTGGCAGGGCTGACCGCCATCATGATGTCTTTTCTCCCAGTCAAGATGTCTGGCAAAAGCTGCAGGGGCCAGGAGCGGTGGGGAGAGGATCCTCTGCCGAGGTGTCAGGGAAGGCCAGAGGGCAGGGGCCAGCAAACCAATACACAAGCAACAGAGCAAACAGGAAACACCCCTCGTTGCCCCCAGGGACCCCTGCACCAGCTGGGGCAGGGAAGAGAGACACACACTCTGGGCCTCCAGCCCCTACGGCAGCAGCCAGGCCCTGCTCCAGCCTGCAGCCCAGCCCAGAGGCACCGCCCATCTCTCCTCTCCCCCTCGGCCTACAGCTGCTGGGAGGACGGAGGAGCTGGGGGAGGGTCCAGGGGCTGTGAGGTGTGTTCCAAGGAAGGCCAAGGCCCTGCCCACTCACCACTTGGCACCATTCACAAGCCACGCCTGTCCCCAGAAGGTGGCCTCAGCGGGCACAGCCATGCTGCGGAGAGGAGGTGCCTGAGGGTCAGCACCTGGCTCAAAGTCACTGAGCCCAGTGACAGCTCTCCTGACTCCAGTACCCGGGCCCTGGCTCCAGTTTTCACTTCCAGAATCTCACTGGGCAGAGCCAGGAAGAAACTTAGTTCCAACCCCTCATCCTACGGCGGGGGAAACTGAGGTCTTTGAGGTTAAGACCCAAGGTTGTACAGAGAGTTGAGGCTGAGGGATGCCAGCCAGAAGAGCAGAGGCAGGCCTGAGGGACAGAGGATGGCCCCCCCGGCCCCAACACCACCTAGGGACAGGGCTGAGCCCCCGGCCACCGCCACTCCCCACGCCTTCCCCTTCCACAGACAAGCCCTGCCTTCTTCTGTGGACACATTTCAACCTCACCAAATCAGCTAATTATTGACAGTTGGTGAAGAGGAGATTTCACTTTTTCCTCCTGTTAAACTGCTCCTAATTAGTTCCCTGTCACCACGGCTGGCTCGCCCGCCCGCCGCCCGCCCGTTCGCGCAGTGAGCCCGCTGCACAGTGCCTCATTAACCTTTTGCTCCTCTCCTGCCGCCTGCCAACAAGATGAAGACAAAAACAGATTGTTGAACAATGGCTCCGGCTTGTACGTGCAGCCCCGCTCCCCAGCCCCCGAGCTCCCCGGGGAATAGTGGGGAGAAG
>RJWJ010032845.1:0-18450 GCA_004363605.1 Indri indri
GGCTGAGGACGGAGGCAGGGAAGAGCCTCAACTTTCTACAGTATATGCTTCTCTTTTTTTTTGTAAATAAACTTTATTGTGGTAAAATATACATAAAATAAAATGTACCTTTTTAAGTGTACAGTTCGGTGGCATTAAGTTTATTCATATTGTTGTGCACCTATCACCTCTGTCCATCCCCAGAACTTTTTCATCTTCCCAAACTGAAACCTTTGACCCATTAAACAACAACTCCCCATCTCCCCCCAGCCCCTGGCAACCACCATTCCGCTTTCTGTTTCTATACATTTGACTACTTTAGGTAACTCAAGTAAAGGGTACTGTGTATGATTTCAATCCCTCCAAGTACTTACTGAGATCTGCTATTTTAGCCTTGTGCTAGGCTTAATGGGGGGAATATATGAGATCTGATTCCTGCCACTGAGATCATTCTAGTTCAGCTGCAAAGGCAAGGCTAGCTTCTAAGAAACAGTGTGTTAGAACTTGGAGGACAAGAGAAATTTAGAGCTAAGAAGTCTTTATAAGACTTCTCATGGTGGTGACTCAATGAATGAGTAGGAGGCTTGGTTGGGCAGAGAGGAGGATTTTGGATTAACTAAATCACAAATCCAGGCAGGCAGGCTGGCTCATCCTGAGTAGAGCCTGCCAACTCCAAAAGGCGGCAGCATTCTGGTACAGTTTCTGTGAGGACACAGCCCCAGCAATAAACCCTAGATCTGTGAATTGGACTTCTGCTTGTACATACTCAGGTAGTGGTTTACTTTTCTCCTATTGCAAAACAGATACAAAGGAAAAAAATTTTTTAAATGGAAGGGGGTCTTGCTTTTTATAATTATCTCAGAAAATAGCTAAACCAGCTCTTTTGTGCAAGTATGTCTTTTCTCTTTGGCAAAAGGGGTTTGTAAACACTTCTGAAACTTGTGTGGAATGTCTGACCACCAGGGTCAGGTCACGTCAACCCTGAATATAGTTGGAGAGTCAGACTCCTGGAATCGCAGTGAGAAAAGCCTCCAGATGTCCACTCTAAGCAGCCACAGCAGTCCTTAAACAAGCAGTAAGGACGCCCTACTCCCACGCTGCTAGCTCTTTGAGTAAGTGGGCCAATGCGACAAGGCTCTCTGTGCCAGGCACCTCCCAGGTCTTCTCCATGTCCCCGCTACCGCCTGGTCTGCCTTCCAAACGCAAGCCTCATTTAGGGCCTCCGGTGGGTAGATAAGAACAGGAAGGCCTGCGCCACTGTCACTCACATTGCTTTGCCTTTCCTTTCCTTTCTTTCTTTTTTCTCCTCCTTCCTGTAAGATGTAGCAGTAAAGTACTCCTACTTTTAGACACAAACATTTCTCATTGTGTCTCACAGCAGATGGGTTTGGTTTTGACTGTCCATTCAACTGTAAGTATGTTAACAGAAATTGCAATCGTGGGGCTAAGTGAAGCAGCCAGAAAGGGCACCATGGACCTTTATAAGGCATCTTAGAATCCAGCAGAGGAAAACATAGTTGGCAGCAAGTGGGTCCTGCCTGGATCCCCTGCCAGCCTCCCCTAGTCTTGGGCACATAGTAGTTTATAGTGAATGGATGCACAGAAACCACAAAAAACACAGTACTGTGGACTAACGGATTCTGAAAATGAGTTAAAATTCTGGGATAAATCTCTGTACCATTTCTTCCTGATACTTCTGAGAGATATAAAGCAACATCTAATGCCTCTCTGAGGATTCCCATAAGAAGAGAGCCATTTCTTTCTGCTATCAGTGTTGGTTTCCCTTTAATTCCAGTGACCTGGCATAGTCACCCCTGGGAGCATTACTCTCTAGAGTCGAGCAGCCCAGGGATGTTGCCCCCTGAGCAGCAGCTCAGTCTCCTCAAGTACACTCAGGCCAGCAACAGACACGGGAGAGTGAGACACGGGAACTACAAACCACATTGGAGTTAACTTACTTCTAACTCCGTCTTCCATCACTCTCTTGTTTATTACTTTCTGCTATATATTGAACAGGCTGAATCTTAAAAATACCTCTGTTCTGGCCTACAGTATTTCAACAGTCCAACTGGTCTACTCAGCTCTAGTCTGTACTTTTTCCAAACACATCCCCCATACTTCCCCGAAGTGGTATATTTAAAACATAACTTTCACCATATAACTCTCTTGCCTAAAACTACCTCCAGGATCAACTCCAAGCTTAGCTCACTATGTTTCAAGCAAAAAGAGACTTCACATTTATAATTACAAAATTATAAAAATTTCCAGTCTCAAAGATAAGTTTTAAAAAATTGCATAAGTCTCCAAGCCAAAAGCCAACCAATGAAACAAACATAAAATATATATTAATTTTTTGCTAACATTAAATGGCAGAAGATGCATTGCTGTGGTTTCAGTGTATCCCCTAAAGTTCATGTGTTGGAAACTTAATACTCAATGCAACAATGATTAGAGGTGGGTCATTAAGCGGTGATTATAGTCCTCATGAATGGATTAATGTCATTATCAAAGGAGTGAGTTTGTTATAAAAGTGTGTGTGTGTGTGTGTTTGTGTGTGTGTCTCATTCTTTCCTGCCCTCTGCCATGGGAAGATGCAATAAGAAGACCCTCACCAGATGCGGCCCTTTTATCTTGGACTTCCCTGACTCCATAACCATGAGCCAAATAAAATTTTTTTCTTTAAAAATTACTCATTTTTGATGTACTGTTAATAGCAGCACAAAATGGACTAAGATGATAAGTCAAAAAAAAAGTAAGTCTGAAACAGCCTATAGGTGAGCATCGAAAACAGTTCACCATTTGGGAGCAAGTTTTGTTACAATCATAATCACAATGTAAAACGAAGATATTATTTGAAAGACATACAATTATTCACAGTTAGAAAAACACAGCCTCTTTGTGTTGACATGCATGTCTTTGATGACTCTCCCCGCTGCCCTGGTCTTGCTTCCTGCAATCACTTTTCAAATTACCTGTGTCCCAATCCTTGTCTTAGTCATTGCATTCAGGGCAACCAAAGCTAAAAATGTATGAAGCAGAGTGGCTTTAGAAACTAGGAGCTTACAACCTCCGAACCTCCAAGCCTCAGGAAGGGATTCTGGAACTGGATCACTTACCCACTCCAAATGGTAACAAGGACCCCAGTTGTAGTGGTAAGTGGAATGATGGTAATCCTTGGTGGGCTATAACATTAGGAGTAAGATTCTCACCTGTGATGGAGTAAGATGAGGAACAGGTGGAAGGGGAAATGTTGGTTTACACAGTAGCTTTAGCTGGTCCTATAAAAAAGTATATATCCAGGAGCAACTAGCCTGATAAACTGTTGGAATAGCCTATTAAAGTTTCAGCAAAGGTGCCATTTGGGGAATGATAGCCTAGAGGAATGAGAGATTGTCTTCCAGGGTAAATTGTATAATATGTATTAAGTCAATGATTTCTGGGTCTGTGCCCCCAACAGCTAGAATACATAGGTCTTCTATGTTTAAGCTTTCTATCACCACAAAACCTCTATCTATATTGTGTCTGGATCCATATTGATATAAAAATTGCTGGAGCATAATTTTACTTTCCTAATCCCAAGTTCCTCAAATTATCTTCCAACTTTTCCTAGATCAGATGAGCTGTAAGCATTTGCTAACCACTGCGTCTATTTCCTCTCCCCCCTAAAAAGAGTAATTCTGAAGTGCTAATGAAACCCAGACAGCAAAACACTTCAGCCAGTCTTCCCCACCCTGACTCCCCATTCCAGCAACTCGGTTCCATGTATAATATTTTTGGCAAGCTTTTCTTCCTCCTTCCCCTTCTCTCTTTTCCCTTTTACTCCTTTCTTCCCTACTTCCTTCCCATCCTTCTGTCTTCTTTCTTTCAGATCCAACCAAAGATGCATATAATTAAGGAAAAATTAAGCAATCTAGGGAAGCAGGACAAAAGGAAAGTACATGGAGGAAAATAAAAGATGGGGTAAGAAAGGTAATAACAACACAGAGAAAAGTTAAACATGTAGAAGTGGTAGGTGTTTTGAGTTGAACCGTGTCCCTGCAAAAGATGTGCTGAAGTCCTAACCCTGGGTACCTATGAATGTGACCTTATTAGGAAATAGGGTCTTTGCAGATGTAATCATATTAAGATGAAGTCATTGTGGAGAGTCATAATCCAATACGACTGGTATCCTTATAAGAAGAGGGAAATTTGGACACAGACACACAGGGAGAACACCATGTGATGACAGAGGTAGAGATTGGAGTGACGCAACCACAAGCCAAGGAACACCAAGGATTGCTGGTGCTATGGTTTGGATTTTATGTCCTTTCCAAAACTCATGTTTGTTTTTTTTTTTTTTTTTTTTTTTGAGACAGAGTCTCACTCTCTTGCCTGGGGCAAGTGCCGTGGTGTCAGCCTAGCTCACAGCAACCTCAAACTCCTGGGCTCGAGCAATCCTACTGTCTCAGCCTCCCGAGTAGCTGGGACTACAGGCATGAGCCACCATGCCCGGCTAATTTTTTCTATATATATTTTTAGCTGTCCAATTAATTTCTTTCTATTTTTGGTAGAGACGGGGTCTCACTGTTGCTCAGGGTGGTCTCGAACTCCTGAGCTCAGAACGATCCGCCCGCCTCGGCCTCCCAGAGTGCTAGGATTACAGGCGTGAGCCACCGCGCCCGGCTCAAAACTCATGTTGAAATGTAACCCCTGGTGTGTTGTGAAGCAGAGCCTAATTGGAGGTTTTTGGGTCCTGAGAGCTCTGCTCTCATGAATAGATTAATGCCTTTATAAAGAGCTTGATGAAGGGAGTTTCTATTCCCTCTCTTCTCTCCATCCCTGTCTCCCTCCGTTTCTTTCACTTTCTACCACGTGATGTGCAGCAAGAACACCCTCACCAGATGCCTGCACCTTATTGCTGGACTTACCGAACTCCAGAACTGTAAGCAAATAAATTTCTGTTCATCATAGATTACCCAGTCTCGGGTATTCTGTTGTAGCAGGCACAAAGTGGACTAACACAGCCAGCCACCGTCAGAAGCTAGGAAAAGGCAAGAAAGTACGGCGGGCCTTCAAAAAGTTCATGGAAGATTATACATGGATTTCAAAGGGTTTTTTTTGTACCAAAATAAACTCATACTAACTTGTTATAATATGTCTGAACAGGATCTAGTCTGAGGCACTAACAGGAATAAGACATCAGTTGGAAAAGAGCCCCTATCAGAGCAACATGAATTCTGCTAAAATTAAAGCAAGAACAAACATCAAAGCTTGTGTGGAAGAATGGTGAAACCATTGCTACTTTACGAAAAGTTTATGGGGAAAATGTTCCAAAGAAATCAGCAGTTTATAAACAGAAAACTCATTTTAAGAAGGGATAAGACAATGTTGTAGATGAGGCCTGCAGTGCTCCATCCACATCAATTTGCAACAAAAAAATTAATCTTGTTCATGGCATGATTGAAGAGGACTAATGATTAACAGCACAAACAATAGCCAACACCATAGATATATCAATTGATTTAGCTTACATAATTCTAACAAAAAAAATTCAAGTCAAACAAACTTTCCACTCAGGTGCTAAAACTGTTGCACCCAGATCAGCTGCAGATAAGAACAGAGCTTTCAATGGGAATTTTAAACCAGTGGGATCAAGATCCTGAAGGATTTCTTTGAAAAATTCTAACATGGGATGAAATATGGCTTTATCGGTATGATCCCGAAGACAAAGCACAATCAAAGCAATGGCTACCAAGAGGTGGAAGTGGTCTAGGCAAAGCAAAAGTGGACCAGGCAAGAGCAAAGGTCATGGCAACAATTTGGGGGGATGCTCAAGGCATTTTGCTGGTTGACTTGCTGAAGAGGCAAAGAACAATGAAATCTGCTTATTATGAGAGTGTTTTGAAAATGTCAGCCAGAGCTTTAGCAGAAAAACACCTGGGAAAGATTTACCAGAGTGTCTTTCTCCATCACAATGAGGCTCCTGCTCGTTCCTCTCATCAAACGAGGGCAATTTTATGAGAGTTTCAATGGAAAATCATTAGGTATCCACCTTAAAGTCCTGATTTGGCTCCTTCTGATTTCTTTTAATTTCATGGTCTTAAAAAAATTTTTTTCTTCAGTTAGTGGTGTAAAAAAGACTGCATTGGCATGGTTTAAATTCCCAAGGACGCTCAGTTCTTTAGGGATGGATTGAATGGCTGGTATCATCACTTACAAAAGTGTCTTGAACTTGATGGATCTTATGTTGACAAATAAAATTTATATTTTTATCTTTATCTTTCCATTCCATTTTTCCACAAATTTTTTGAAGTTTCCTTGTATTCTCCCCTACAGATTTTGAAGGTAGCCTGTCCCTGCTTTCACCTTGATTTTGACTTCTAACCTCCAGAACTGTGGGAAAATAAATGCCTGTTGTTTTAAGCCACTCAATTTGTGGTACTTTGTTACAGAAGCCCTAGGAAACTAGAAGTGTATGTATTCCATATTGGACTCTTAGACTCCCTGGCAGCTAAAGCAAGGAAACAATCTGTTACACAATCCACAAAGGAACTAAAAGGTCCCACTCATTCAGGTGATGCAGAGCTTTTCATGATGCTGAGAGATCAGAGAAAGGTCTCTTTTGTCCACTGTGGGATACAATAGACAACTGTAGCAGTTGATATCATGACACTAAATCTGATGATTCCTACTAAATCTATTTCCTACCAGGTGCCTCACTGAAAGCAAATGGTGTGACCCCAAGAGACAGTTTAGTAAAAGCACATCTAGGAACCAGAAATGAAGGAGGGAATATTACTCTCAACCTTACAGAAATAAAAAGGATCATAAGAAAATACTACGAACAAATGTATACCAACATACGCTGATGAAATGGACAAATTCCTAGAAAAATACAAACTACCAAAACTGACTCGAGGAGAAATACACAATCTGAATAGACCTATAACGAGTGAAGAGATTGAAATAGTAATAAAAAAAAAACCCTACCCATAAAGAAAAGCCTGGGCCCAGACGGCTTCACTGTTGAATTCTACCAAACCTTTAAAGAAAAATTAATACCAACTCTTCACAAACTCTTTCAAAAAACAGAAGAGAAAAGAATACTTCTCAACTCATTTTATGAGGCCAGTAATACACCCTGGTGTCAAAACTAGATAAAAACAGCAGAAGAAAAAGAAAACTATAGACCAAATGTACACATAGGATGTATCCGAAAACGATAGTCCAAAGTACATAGCTCTATGATTTCATGTCTTTGAGGCAAACTCCATCAATATTTTTCTCAAACTGGGTTTTTCATAAGGATTAGATGGTATATTTCAAGGATATAATTTTTGGAGAGAATATGGAAAGTAAGTAGTCTGCATTTTCAATGAAATGCAGGTCCTTACTTTTTGCCAACTTTGAGAGCAGGGGATAGAAATGATATCCTCTTATGAAAATTAAATGTTATGTATTTATTGTTAAATTAATAATGAAAGTTAGGGGAAGTGCCACTACCAAAACAACAAGAACTGTGTTTTTCTTGCTGAGACTTGAACAATGGATGTCGGGCAAAGAAGAGTTATTAGCTATTGAGACATATTTTATAATTTGATTTAAAATTTAATTTAAAACTATAAGAAAGAGATTTCTGATTGTAAGAAAAGTGAAGCATTGACTCAAACACAGAAAGAACCGGCTTCTTTTCTCTGGACTTTAAAAATAAATCAAAAACACATCTCATTGGGATAATAAACATATAATGCCAAGAGTCTAAATCCTACCCTTTTTCAGGCCTTGATTAAATGCTGCCATTTTCAAAACTGTGTAGCTGTTCTAAATTTATTATGGCACTTGAATGTTTCCTCCTACATCATTTTTCACTTTCTTCCTGGAGTTGCATTCGTCTTACTGGAGTATAATCTTGTTGAGGGCACAAATGGTCTCTAGCCTCCTACACAGGCTTAAGATAGTGCTTTGTCCATAACCAGCACTTACTAAAAACTCAACACTACTAAAAAAAAATGCTATGTATCTTACTACATGGTCAGTTTAAAGTTAAATGTATTTTTAAGACATTCAAAGCAATAAAGCCTCTTATTAAAAGAATTACCAGATAGAATAAACTTTAAAAATTTGTTCATATATTAAAATATGAATTAGAGATGGCTTTAACTCGATTCATTTATTCTAGCTACTTTTTTTTCATTTTTTATGGCTACATAATATTTGTACATGTTTATGGGGTACATGTGATATTTTGATACATGCATACAACATGTAATGATCAAATCAGTCTATTTAGAATATCCATCACCTTGAACTTGAAGGCAGCTTTGCTAACCACTTTACCACCAACGCCACGGTCACCTTGAACTTTTATCATATTTTTGTATTGGAACATTTCAGACAAGATTGGGCACGTTCAGGGTGGTATGTTCGTACATTATACTGGGGAACATTTCAAATTGTCCCTTCTAGCTATTTTGAAACATACAATATATTGTTGTTAACTATAGTCACCCAACTGTGTTATCAAACACTAAAACCTATACCTTCTATCTAACTGTATGTTTGTCCCCATTAACCAACCTCTCTGCATACCTCCTACACCTAGACCCTTCCCAGCCTCTGGTAACTATCATTCTACTCTCTACCTCCATAAGATCCACTTTTTTTTTTTTTTTTTTTTTTTTTAGCTCTCACATATGAGTGAGAATATGTGACATTTGTCTTTCTGTGCCTGGCTTACTTCACTTAATGACCTTCAGTTTCATCCCTATTGCTGCAAATGACAGGATTTCATTCTTTTTTATGGCTGAATACTATTTTATTGTGCACATACAAAATATTTTCTTTATTCATCCACTGATGGACACTTAGGTTGATTCCATACCTTTGCAATGGCCAATAGTGCTGCAATAAACATGGGGTGCACACATTCCTTTGATATACTGATTTCCTTTCCTTTGGATAAATACCCAGCAGTGGGATTGCTGGATCATATGGTAGTTCTATTTTTAGTTTTTTGAGAAGCCTCCATACTGTTTTCCATAATGGCTATACTAATTTACATTCCCACCAACAGCATAGTTGCTACTTTTAATCAGATGACCACAACTGTTAAGTGTCCTTTGGGCCAAAAGAAAAATAGTAACCTAATAGTTAACCTTCACATTGCAAAATTATCCCTTTGAAGACACCCAACCAGTTTCTTCTTCTGAAACCATTCTTGGAATGGTGGATTGTATTACTATACCCAGTTATTTCTTGTCCTCCTTTTAAGAGTATTATACAGCTCTGCTCATTGTCACATGATTGCCTTAAGAGAAATCCCACCCATTAATAGGCTTTGTCCAATAGAATGTGAACAGAATTGAGGGGTGCAGAATGTGAGTTTAAGAGCAGCATATGCTAGCTGTGGCACAAGACCTGATTGCTACATTTCCAGGAACTTGGCAAGCCACCTGTTAAACGTTTGTAGCTTGAAATCGGCCACGGTGGGAGTATTTACACCACAGAAATAGGAAACACTACAAATTGGGACCTGCCCCTCCTCCCTCAAACTTGGTTTACCAGCACACCAGTGAGCATGTCCCAGAAAAGTTGGGTTTTCAGCCTGGAGCCTGGAATAATAAAAGCTGGAGGAACAGTGCCAGAGCTACCTGAAGCTGACGTAATTTGTTCAGAAATGGACCTTTGTTATTGCAAACCGCTGAGATGTAGGGGTTGTTACCTGAGCATAATCTAGCCAAAGCTGACACACCACGCTGGTTGTTTTGGTGAACACCAGTGAGCGCTCCCTTTATCTATCTGTCCAGACCTTGGTTGCGGGGATTTCTTCTAACTTGTGACGTCACACGCCTCTAGCCCGAAAGGATCCAAACTAAAGACGGGGAATCCAGGTCTTGGAAGGGTAACGCAAGCTTACGAAACAATAGTTACATTTTAAACAACGCTAAACTGGTGTGTCATTTTAAACCCCTGCTAAACACAAGCCTGTCACTCGCGGACCTGGATGGTTTAAGAGTGACTGCCCCACCGCTTTCGCTTGAAGGCCACAAGCGTCAGTCTCCCTTTCCGCCCCCCGCCCCCCATGCGTAAATAGAGCGCTGTGTCTTTAAGGGGGACGCGCGGAGGTTTCCCTCCAGGACAAAATGGTGCCGGGAGGGGCAGCGGCGATCCCGGGTTCCCGGCCCGCTGCGGCCCCCGCTGCTCTCAGCGAGGCCTGGGTGAGTGCGGGCCGCTAACTGGCGGGGCCGGGACAGTGGGACCGCAGGTAAGCCGGCGACCGCCAGCGGGCTGCTCGCGGATGCGTGTGCCCCGGGCGCGGCGTGTGCCCCTCGGCTGCCGGCGGTCGTGATTCCATTAATAAAAGGGGCACCTGGACCGGGGTTCTGCGCGAAGGCCCTGCTGACGCTCTTTCAGCACCTCGTTTTTGCGCCTTCCCTCCAACCTCCCTTCAACAAGTTCTTCAGAATGTCGAAAACCATCGCCACTCGCCTGCTCTCCTTTTGTTAAAGTTGCCTCATTGCAGCCTGACTTTTAACCGTGCAAGTGCTGGGTGTCCCGGAGTGGGTTCTTTTCTCTAATTAGGAATTTCTTTATGTTTCCCATTTGCGGGGGAAGAAACCGAATGCTAGCCAGATGTGCAAACCAGATACCCCACCCCACTCCCACCCCTTACGGTATTCGAACAAAAGAATTTTCCGATTATTTTGAAGCATACTGGAGTAGCTCGCTGTAATTTCTTACACTGACCCAGGGTCCACAGTTTATCAAGCAAAGTTATTTTGTCCTCTTTGAAAGCAAAAAATAAGTATTTGCCACTGGTTGAACTTCTAATTAGTCAAGACTGCAAAGATAAGGCGTTTAAGAGAAACTGTTGTAGAAATAGCTTAATAAATTGACATAATTAGGGTAATTATTTCCTGATCTTTTTTATTATGAGTTACTATTACACATTTTTGGGCCAAGAATAGCTTGAGGCAACCGACAATACAAAGTATACAACAATGTATAAAAAAGACCAAGAGCCAAAACTAGGTAATTCTCAACTTAAAAATCTTTGAGTTACAAAAGCCTTCAGAGTAGGGCAGCTTTAAATCCCTTTAATTCATATTAAGTTATGCATTTTTACAGGATAAAGTGGATCGCCACCTTTCTGTTTAGGACCGCATGTATTAAGTAAAGTAATGCAGGCCTGAAGTAAAGGTCCACTTTAGGGCAGAACACTTTACAATTTTCATTTTTTAAAATGCATTAATAGGGAGTGTGCTTCTCTGCCTTTTAGCAAATGGTAGAAATAGCTAACAGTTTGGCTTATGATATTTAGGGAACATCTCTGATTTACTAGATAATTCTGTGGGTTCAGTACATTTTTTATAGTCCATATATAACCTTTTTCGGAGATTTTTCACACTTAACCCTTTATTCCCTAACTCAAGTATCCACATTTTACAGTTTGGAGGCATTGTTACTTGCCTTTTAATTTCATCTAAACCTTCAGCCTGGTGATTCCAAACTAATTTTTCTAATTCTCTGGATCTGTTTATAAATAGATTAATATGTGGCAGTCAATTAACACTTTAACAGAGATGGACAGACAACAGAAGAATGAATTGTGGTTCCCTTGACACTTCAGTTGTTTTAATTATTATGTTCCACTTTGATTAAAGTGATTGGTGGATGAAGTACATGAAAATATTTTTAGTGTTTCCACACCCCTCTGTGTGAATTTCACATTAGTGTGAATTTCTCATCTAAGATCCAAGTTCAACCAATACATATTTGTTTATATTAATAACTCTGCCTCGTTAATCCAGCTGTAGTGAGCAGCCTTGAGTATGGAAGGACCAATAGAGCTGTAATTCATTTGTTATTTCCTTTTGAGAACATTGCCTGGTTCTTTGGCCTTTAGCCTGCCTAATATTTTTTATGTGTATAAGCATAAGCATAAAATAATAAAATTAACTTTTGTGGGTAGTTTATAGGATGAATCTCAATGTTACAGTTATACCTTGTGTATATGTCCATATTTATGCAAATTATTATTCAGATTTTTATGTCTTTATTCCCTATATTTGTATTCAGAAAGATCATATTGCAGAATCTGGGTTTTAATCTGATAGGTTATTAGAAGAAAAGAACTTCTTCAGAAATAGACCGAAATGGTGAGATAATTAATGTGAATGCATTATCTTCCACAGGCTTAAACTTATCACTCCTTCTAGATAATGGATACTCAAATGTATTAATAATTCAGACAAAGGAGAGTTCAGAGGCATGGTACCAACAATACTACTCTTTCCCCTTTCTTGAAATATCTAAAATACGCATTTGTTTTTTCAGTTTTTTCTGTGAAATTGGACTATAAAATTTCCACTGTTAAATTCATTTCAATTCATGCTAGCAGTGTTTTTATTTAGTTTCAAGAAATCTTATTTTAAACTAGGAGCTTGGAAGCCTAGTTATAAAACTGAAGAACTGGAACTTTATTTGAGTCAACTACCAAGCTGGGCACAGTGGATCACGCCTGTAATCCTAGCTACTCAGGAGGTTGAGTCAGGAGGATCACATTAGCCAAGGGGTTTGAGGCTACAGTGAGCTATGGTGGCGCCACTGCACTCCAGCCTGGGTGACAAAGTGAGGTGCTGTCTCTTTAAAAAAAAAAAAAAGAGTCAAATACTAAAGGTAATGTGTCTTGGGGTGGAACCCTGTGGGGTATGGGAAGGGAAGGGATGCTGATTGGCATGAACTTTCGTGTTGGGGCCCCAAGGCCTTAACACCAAGGAGCTGTCCCCTGTCCATCCCTTCCCCAGCATGGAGATCATGGGGTGGAATTCACCCTAATGAGCGAACATCGATCTGACTTTTACCACGGGTATCAGAATTACTGTTGGAAGCATCACTTTCCCCACCAGACAGTGAGCTCACTGAAGGCAGAGACCATGCGGTGCTCCTCTGAGAATGCTCAGCAGCAAGCATGTGCCTGAGCAGGTGCGCAATGAGCATTTGAATGAAAGAGTTAGCTAGAGTGAACGGATGTAAGAAAAATAATCACATTCATTGGCACCTTTCTGGAAGTTTAGGAAAATGTTTAAGGAAAAACTAAGGAAGCTCTTATTTTTCATTTTCTTCTTCTTAGCTAACCACGTAATTAATGATACACATTTGTATTGGGTACTTGGTAAGGAAAAAATGGGTATCACAGGGCTTCGGCTAATGAAACTTCCCCATTATCTTCTTTTACCTGTGTGGTAAGCAGCCTATGTTGCATGAAGAGCAATTCAGGAAATGAAAATAAATTTGGGGGGTTAGGGTCTTGGATTCTTTTTAATTTGCATTTTGTATTCAAACATCCCCAAGGGGATCCTTCCAACTTAGACAAGCTACTCTATTGAATAATAGAACGTCAAAGAGAAAAATAGCACTGCCTTTTAGCACTAAAATCTTAATGTGAGCATGTCTGAGCAGTAAATATTTGTAGCTTCTTTTTTGTTCTTGCCTTGACTTTATATAGCACTACAGAGTCCAAAACTGAGATCATTTGCATGATCTAACTTCAGCCACCTGTTTATAGAGGCAAATACTCTTATCATTTCCCTTGACAGATGGAGAGATTGAGACTCAGGTGAGCAAGGGCTAAGAAACAGAGTCGGGTTCATATCATTTAATGCAGCATCCCAAGTGTCTATCCTGTGCCGGGGAGATGAACATGATGAGCTCCTCTCCTGTGGGTACGAAATCTCCTGCTTGTACAGGGCACAGCAAACCACCTGACCCTGAGCAACCCCACACACCGGGTTTCCTCCAGGGTCCGATGGCAGCTTCTATGCATGTAGATCTCTGAGCAGCCCAGCAGTGGGCTTCCTTGGGGGAGTGTCCCCTCCAGCTCCATAGTTAATGCTGGGCTGGCTTGCCTGAGGAGCCAAGGGTTGTCTTGTAAAATTATTTTTTATTTATGTATAGATCCTGCAATATACACACTCTACCTAAATGCATACAAATGACCACATGCGCGCTTTTAGTACCTCTTTTCTTTTGCTTTTGTATTTACCTTTTCCCCTTCTCCCTCCTCTCGTATCAGCTACCATTGCCTCAAACCATAGTGTCTCCTCCTTTTTCTTCATCTGTATCTATTTCTATATATCTCCTATAGAGATCTGTGTATTATTTAATAATGGTGGGATCATATTACACACTCTTCCACATCTTGCTTTTCTCCCTGAACAGTTACTCCAGAAATCCTTCTGGGACAGCAGACAGAGCTTCATTCCATCCTTTTTAATGACTGCACAATATTCCACGGTGTGGACACGTATTCAGCCATTTGCCTGCTTGCAGTCATTCCCTTGTTTCCAGTTTTTTGCCATTCTAAATGATGCCGTGATAAACATCCTAATGCATATGACATTTGTACTGGTGCCTTTGGTTCTACAGAAGAAATCCCCAGGAGTGGAATCTCAGGTTACTCCTATTTTTAATTAATACAGAAATTACCAGATTGCTTTCCTTAAAGCCATCCTGTCTTCACCAGTAATGCATGAATGTGCCCTTTTCTCTGCCTTCCTTCTTGCTTTGGCTGTTAGACCTCTTCATTTTTGTTAGTATGATGGATGTAAAATGATATTGTATTGTTACTTTAATAGCATTTCTCTGAATATAAGTGATGTCTTGCATCTTTTCACAAATTTCCTGGTCATTTGAGTTTGTTCTTAGGTCATTGCCTACTCCTATTTCTTGTCTATTTTTCCATTGGGTTGTTTGTCTTTTTCTTGCCAGTTTTTAAGAGCTCTTTGTGTGTTATGGTTGTGGCTGAAGAGTCTGAAGAGACTTGCTTCAGACTTTTGCATCTTCCAAGCAAAATGATTGAATCTTCCCCTCTGCACCGGAGGGGCAGTGGAAATGAGCTCAGGGCTTGTTCAGCAGAGCTAGGCAGGTATTATGACCTGTGGCCACGCTTTAGATACCGAGTCTGAACAGAAGATTGTATTGAGCCAGAATATAGCCGAGCGTGGAGGACTGAGAAGGTGAGGCAGTTCTGTACTGTGCTGCCTTCCACTGGTTAAGACCTCCGACAGCGAAGGGCTGGCCAGGCAGAGGATGTCCCTCTGCCACCCTCAGAGGGGCAGCGCTGTACTGGCCAACATTTGTGTTGCTGCTTGTCCCTGGCTCGGGTGAGGCTTTGCACCAAGGGAAAAAGATTAAGACATCAAAATCAGTGCTTCTCCTCCTTGTGCCCACCTTTACTCATAACAGATGGCATTCACCTGTGTGACATTCCTCTGGGAATTCCAGATTTTAAAGAAACCCAGAGATAACTTTTAGGGAGGTAAAAAGTTTGGCAGTGATGGGTCACCTCCGGCACTGTTAGGGGCACATCAGTAATAATGACTCTCAGACTTGGCACAGGTAAGAGAATCTGCAGATTATGTGGAATTTTTAACCCCAGCTCAACAAAGCGTATCAGGATGCAAAACAATAGTCTATGATATTATAGGAAAAGTTTACATCTCTTTTGATTTATCAAATCAATCATAAGAATTCATTATCATAGTCGCTCCACTTTTGTCTATGTCCAGTAATAAAAAGGGAACTGTGAGAAGATCACCTTCAATGTAGAAGGAAATGGAATTCTAAAAAAAGAAAAAAGTATAGGAAAAATTTAGGTAAAGTTGGATAATTAAAAACATTTCTGGCTGGGTACAGTGGCTCACTCCTGTAATCCTAGCACTCTGGGAGGCTGAGGTGGGAGGATCGCTTGAGGTCAGGAGTTCAAGACCAGCCTGAGCAAGAGAGAGACCCCATCTCTACCAAAAATAGGAAAAATTAGCCGGGCGTGGTGGCACATGCCTGTAGTCCCCAATACTCGGGAGGCTGAGGCAGGAGGATTACTTGAGCCCAGGAGTTTGAGGTTGCTGTGAGCTGTGATGACGCCACTATACTCCAGCCAGAGTGACAGAGTAACACTGTGTCTAAAAAACAAAATGTTTCTATGACTAAAATCTTTTTCTGTTTACTAACTATAATGTTATATAACCAAAATATTTACTGACCATAAAAATGTTCCTCTTGAAGGTGGTTTGTAACTCCTTATCCCACCTATGTCTACTTTTGGGACTTCAGCAATTTAATAAATCTCTTAAGGGGAAATGTAGCTTTTAATTTGTAAAGACTTTTTAAACTAATTAATCATCATGAATAACCATCATGAATAACTATGCTGATACATGCCTATGTGTCAGAAGATATGTAAATAGACATTTTTTTAATTAGAAGAGGCAAGGTACTTGTCTTTTTGGATGATTCTGGTAGATTTGTTTTTTTTTTTTTTAAATGAGAAATACGTTAAATGTCATGCCTGATCCTGAGTGGACTTGGTTGGTGGGAAAAAGATTAGGTTTAGAAAATTATAGTACAGTTGTTACAAGACTATTAGCAATTGAATTAAACACTTAACACTAAATGCTAGTGTTGTTATAGCAGCTTATTTTCCCTGTTCTCGTCTTTGTCGTGAGTCATTCCTAGTTGTTTTCAACTAGACAGATTCTGGAACTTTATCATCTTTGCTTTTGCGGGTTCAAAACCTGACAGTACGCGCAGGCATTGGCTGTCTCACTGTGCCTGGTGGCCTTGGCCTTGATTTCGTCCCTGAGATGAGTTCTCAGAAGAGCTCAAGGAGTCTGTCATGTGTTCTCTTCTTAATTGTTTTTCACTTTGAAAGCACATTTGTCTAGAATCACACATTTGGTCCTTTGTGAACTTATTTCCTAAAGAATAAACTTCACCTTTTGCTCTACTCCCTGCTTTGGGATACATTATTGCAGTAGTGAGTTGTTTTCCTAATAGAAAAGACTTTGCAGTGATAGTCGTCGTATTATATTTGGGTGCCTTTAACAAAGGGATATTGTGTTGGGAAAAAAACATTTGTTTTATTTATTTTTCTTCCTTAGTTAAAAGTATTGAGCAAGCTTTGTATCTTGCAACTATGCAGAGGGGGATGTTAAGTTCGGATGAGCAATAAAGCAAGCTAATTTTATTTGTTTTATGCCTTGGGTATCTATAAAAGGGCCCGAAAAAACGAACACCAGAGAGACATGGCACTATTAGTATTTCTAGTATCTATCTTTAAGGCTGTTTGAATGAATTTCTTTTACTGGGCTGCCTCTGAATTTCCTCCTAGCGCCCTGGACGATCCTTCAGACCTCAGGAGTCATGCTGCGTGGTTTCTACTCCTGGCACTTGGGTTGGTTGGAAACCCTGAGGCAATGACAGGGACCCCCAAGGTCCTTGGGCCACGCCCAACATCTAATTCAAAGGTAAAAGTTTAGTATGCTGCTTTGTATATTGCTGTTTCCTAAATGTGTATATTTCTAAAACATTTTAATGCTTTCAGTACAATTTTCTCATAAGTAGATTGTTTTTTATAATGATAAAAACAGATATTTTATCTTGAAAAAAGTAGTCATTGAAAAGCTTTTTAGAAGGCTATTCACCACAGGCACTTTTGCCCCTAAAGTTTTTAAGAAACAAAATTTTCTTCATTCTCAAAGCTTTATTTTTGCTCGTTTTGAAAGTGTGCTCTGCGACACTCAGAGAAGACTACAGAAGGAAGCCTTGCTCCTACTCTGCAGGGAAGACAGTAACTTTTTTTTTTTTTTTTAAAGAAGGCAAAGGAGACTAGTTAAAACGAATCTATAGATACAGCACTTATTTAGCTAGTTCTTTCTGTTCCAGAAGCTTAGGCTCCCACTACTAGTATGAATACTTGTTAGCCTGGGACCTTGTTGATTTTGAAGAGAATTCCTAGTGTAGGAAGGGCTAGACATTTTTTACTTTTTTTTTCTGAGGAATCAACACTGAGTATTAAGACGGAAACCCAGGCATCTACCCAAACTAACTACAGGATTTTTATCGGTAATCAAATCGAGGGAGGCATGGTTTCTTCATAGGCTAACGGCAGCCACAGGAGGTGTGTGTAGTAACTATAATCGTCATCTCCCCCTTCTTCCCGTGGGTATGCAGGCGCTGCAGAATGCGGAGTGAAGAGCTGGCGGGGTCCATGGAGAGCCGCGGGCCGAGTCCGGGGCTGGCGCCGGCGCCTCCCGGCCGCCTAGGGGCGCCGTACTCCGAGGCCTGGGGGTACTTCCACCTGGCGCCCGCGCGCCCGGGGCACGCGTCGGGCCACTGGGCCACGTGCCGCCTGTGCGGGGAGCAGGTGGGCCACGGCCCGGGCCTCCACGCGGGGACCTCTGCGCTGTGGAGGCACCTGAAGAGCGCGCACCGGCGGGAGCTGGAGGGGAGCAGTGCCCGTTGCTCGCCGCCCTGCCCCGCCGCGGCCGCCGAGGGCGACTGGGCGCGCCTGCTGGAGCAGATGGGCGCGCTGGCCGTGCGCGGCAGCCGGCGCGAGCGGGAGCTGGAGCGGCGCGAGGCGGCCGTGGAGCAGGGCGAGCGCGCCCTGGAGCGGCGGCGGCGGGCGCTGCAGGAGGAGGAGCGCGCCGTGGC
>RJWJ010032846.1:0-18273 GCA_004363605.1 Indri indri
AGTGATGATCTGAAGCCAGAAGGATAACAGTGCTCAAGCAATGGAAAGTAGTTCAAGGTGGCTGCAAGGGACCTTATGAAGAGGGGCTGCAGGAGATAAGTCTGGAGAGATAAGGATATCCTGCAAACCACATTTAGGAGTGCAAATTTTATCCTAATGACAAAAGGTTATCACTGAAATGTTTCACACAGGAAACTGACATGTTCAAGCAAAGTCATTTTGAAAATGATTACTAATTAGAGCATGCAGAAGGCAAATTGAGGCAGGGAAGGAGGCCAGCGCTGAGGCTTTTGCAGTAGCCAGCCAGTGGCATGGGTGGCCTGAGCCAGGGTGGTAGCAATGAAGGTCACACAATGTGTTACAAGATAAAACTACAGAACTGTGGATATGTAGATCACTTAACACCACATCCGATTTGACTCTGCATTGAGGGTAAGTCGAGGCCCCGAAACAAGATACATGACTTGGTCTGAGCTAGCAAGTGGCAGAATCAAGCCTCCTAATGCTATTCTAATGTTCCATTTGCAAACTATACCCTCCAATGATCTGTAAGTAACCACATTTCCACAAAGTTTCAAAATTGAGACTGGTAGAAAGTTCTAGCAAATGAAGAGAGTGAAGTCAGAGGGCAGAGAGAAAAAGGGGGGAAAAAATAGAAAAGCTTGAGCCGGAAGGAAAGAGGCAAGATAAAAGGCAAGGAGAGGAAACCAGAAAGAAGAAAGGGAAAATCGCTGAATGGCCTCAGTGCTTTTGTTCTGAGAAATTCCAAAGGAAGCCTTGACTTTGAAATCTTCAAACTCAACCCTCCCTCCATCTATGTCTCCAGAGGCTAGGAAATTTCTTCTTTGGTTTGAACTACCTGCTGTCTGATGACAAGAGATGGGATGCACCAAAGATTTCTGTTTCTTTGAAGGGGTTTCATCGGACTGGACAAAGAAGGCTCCCAAACATCCCAACACCCATCTCTAAGAAGCACCTGTTTTCCCAAGAAAGCTACAGACATTTGTCTATAGGGTAAGTCATACCTGGAGGGCTGTTTGGTATTGGGTTCTGTGAGAAGTCCCATCTTCAGGGACACAGGGGAATCGATGATTGCTAAGAAAGAAACACGTCACAACACAAATGAACCACGTGGTTCATTTTCAGCTTCCTCACCTGCCTCTCTTACTATCTCTCTCCCCAGATATCTCAGTTAGGTCTCCTTGAAGGTGAACCAAGAAGACCCAAAATATGGGCCCCACCTCCAAGCCTGTGACCCTCAGGAAGAGGCTACAGTATGGTTCTGAGAAGTAATGTCATGCCCAAATTTGATTCCTAAAACCTGGAGAGAAGAATGATTTGTCCAAAATTGTAAGAGATGGGCTATACTGTGGTCAACAGTCCAGGAAAATTCATAGTCTGGAATCCTTAAAGGGAAGGACCCACACAGGTCTGTCAATACTCATTTGTTCACTCATCATTCCATTTATTCATTCATTCATTCAACAGAGTTTACAGAAAAACCACTATGTACCTAAGCTGAGCTCAGAAGGTGTACCGTAGTCAGTTTGGGCTGCCATAACAGAATGCCAAAGACCGGGTGGCTTAAACAACAGACATTTATTATCCCACAGTTCTGGAGGTTAAACGTCCAAGATCAGGTTGCCAGAATGGTCAGGTTTTGATGAGGGCCCTCTTCCTGGCTTACAAATGGCCTCCTTCTCCCTGTGTTCTTATGTTGCAACGGGGTAGGAGACAGAGAGAGATTGAGAAAGAGAGAGAGAGAGACAGTGAGAGAGAGAAGGAGAAAGAGGGACTCCCTTCCTCTTCTTATAAGGCCACAGTTCAATCTGATTAGAGCTCCTTCTTATGACCTTGTTTAATCTCAGTTACCCCCTAAAAACCCTATCTCCAGAGACAGTCTGCTCTGGACTAAATTGTACTCCCTGCCCACCAATTCGTATGTTGAAGCCCCAACTCCCAAAATGACTGTATTTACAGATGGGGCTTTTAGTAGGTAATTAAGGTAAATGAGGTCATAAGGGTGGGATCCTAATTCAACAGGATCAGTGGCCTTCCAGAAAGAGTGAGACACCACTCTCTCTCCGTGCACACACACTGAGGAGAGGCCACGTGAGCACACAGCATGACGATCGTGTCTGCAAGCCAGGGAGAGGGCCTTCACCAGAACTCCGCCATACGTGCACCTTGATCTTGAACTTTCTGCCTCCAGAATTGTGAGAAAATAAATTTCTGCTGTTTAAGCCGCCTTAGTCTGCAGTAAAGGTTTAGCATCCTTAATCCAAAAATCCAAAATCCAAAATCCGAAAATTTTTGAGCACCAAGATGAGACTCAAAGGGTAGAGCACTTTGGATTTTGGATTAGGAAGAGGATGAACTTCTATTTTGTTACGGTAGCCCAAGCAGACTAAAACACAGCCACACTGGTAGTTAGGGCTTCAAAACATGACATTTGGGGGCACACAAACATTCAGTCCATAACAAGATACAGGGGTGAGAAAACAAACAAAAGCCTCTCATGATGCTTACCATATAGACAGGAAGATCAATACTAGATCCTAATTAACATCTAAATGTAAAATTTCCACGTGATATGTACGATAAAGTAGAGGTGAAGGATGATATGAGAGGCTATAGTAGAAGACTATGGCCTAGTCCAGGAAAATCATGGAAACTTGCTTCCAGGAAGTGAGCAGTGTGACCAAGGTCTGAAGAGTATGGCTAATCAGGTGGGGAGGAAGTAGTGAGTGTTGGGGGGATGAGGTGAGAATGGCAAAAGAGGCAGAGGGAACAGTCTAAGCAAAGACCTCTTGGGGAGAAGGAACACGGAAGGGGCTGCAATCGTCCACTGGGGCTGAATCACTGAAGGCAAGCAATGTGAGATGATGCTGGAGAAGAACTAGAGAGCCCTAACCCTAACCCTAAATCTAACCCTCACCCTTTGAGCCTTGTTAAGGGTGGAACATGCTGAAGGTTTTAGATTTGAGAGTGATGTGATCTGATGTGCATTTAGGGAAGATTGCTGATCACTCTGGCAGAAGACAGAAGACTTCATTGGAGGACAGGAATGAAAGTGAGAAGACCTACCAGGAAGACAGCACAGTAGTGCGTAAGTCCTGGTATGAGATGCTGGTAGCCTGGAGCAGGGGAGCCAAGGTAGAGACTGAGAAGCATATAAAGCAGTGGAGAGAGTAGGGACGAGTAGAAGAGTACTAGAGACAGAGAAGTAAGCAAATCTGAGAGCTATTGTGTAGGTAAAATGCCCTCCGAAGGTGGAGACTGATTGATAAGGGAGAGAGGCATTGAGGATGACTCCTGGTCTTCTGGCTTGCACAGGGAGGGAACGACAACTCCTCCACGAGAGGAAGAACTCCACGAGAGACCATGTTTGAGAGGAGTGAACACGAGTTCGGTTTTAGATATGAAAACCCTATGGTGTCTCTGAGACACAGAAGTGGAGATGTTGGGTGGAGAGGAACCCATACATTCCTTGGAAGAGGCAGGGAGGGAGCATGCGCGATGGTGAAGAACATGAGCTCTGATGCTGGCACGGTGTAGGCAATAGAACATGCATCCATTCCTGACTGGTTGCTCTCCCCGCGCCCTCCCAGGTCCATCCACACCCCCAGGCTCATTCTGCCCAAGCCCATGTCCTGGAGGCAGATCCCTTTGGACTATCTCACCTGGCTCCTTGTTACCTGGCTGCTAGGTGGGTGTGGCCAGTGGGATGCTCTAGCAGGATAGGGAGGAATTTGGAGGCATTTCTTCCCTTGCTCCTTTCCTGTTTCTGTACCATGTTTTTGATAGAGACTGGGACCCTCAGCAATTACAGCTTCAGCCAGGGGCCCACTTTCCACAGTCACAGTTCTCGCAAGGCCCAGTAAAACCACGTTCTCCCCCTGCCCCTACAGTTCTAGGAGCCAGTGGTGGTGGCTTCCTGGATCTCTTGTCCCTGGTACCTTGACATCCCCATGTTGATTCTCTTCGCTCTGCCTATGCCTCTATAAATAGTCACTTCATTGAATTCTCTTTCAAATTCCCATTTGAGGATGCCTTCTTTGCCCAGCTGGGCCCTTGGCTGATACAGCATCCCCATCTCTTTTTTTTTTTTTTTCATGGCTCTGACATTCAGCAATTCCTAAAGGTCAGCCTCTTTCTATTCTGTTATTTCTGTTTCTTTTCAGCTGATGCAGAATTGGCTGGCTGGGGGGAGAGGAAGGCACACAGAGACGGAGGGTTTGCTCCCCTGAGCTGCAAGGGTTTCTGATCCCCACCGTAGCAAATCCCATCCATCTGCTTGGCTGCTCTTGCCTCGGTGACAGTGCCAAGAGCCCTGACAGGCTTAGAGAGAGGAGTGCTTGTGCAATCCTCTCCATGGCTGATTTCACGCCGCATACCACACCTCCCATCCCAGAGCCCTCCCAACCCCATGTGGCAACTCTATCAATATCAATATATCAAGCTGTCCAAACAAGCCATGTTACTTCCTGGTACCTGCTGAGCTCTGCCTCCCCAGAGCAGCGAAATGCTCACCCATCGCCTGGATGAATGCAACAGATGGTGCTTGATCTGAGCATCGCAGCAGGCCCAGGAAAGGAGGAAGTGGAGGGGTACACCGCCTCTTTCTAATTGACATATGAGAGATCATCAGGCTTAATGGGAATGAACCACTGGGGCCTGAAGAGAGGAGCCCTGGCCTTCAAGCCGACGCAGAGAGAGATGAGAGGAAAGGAAAAGAGAGGTGGGAAGAGGAGAAGGAAACAAGAGTGGAAGAAAGAACGTTGCTCACTAATAAAGTACAGGGGCCAAGAAACAGGGGGGTAAAGAGGAGTGGGAAGGCCAGGAGAGACAGAACAGAGGAGGGAAGGAGTATGGAGAAGACAGGAGAGAAGATACAGAGGTGAAAGGAGAAAGCAGAAAAGAGGGCGGCCCCTAAGTCATTTTGCAAAGGCATAAGGGGTGTGTTGGTTTCCCGATATCAGGCCTCAGCTTCTAAGCTGCAGAACAGGTGCTGCACGCTGTGTCTACACTGATTCCCGACAACTGTACCTTCACGCTGTCCTCCACGGTTCTCTCCCCCTCACAGCCACCCATGGTGTCCTACTGATGAAATGCGTGCAGGTTTGCGTTCAGGCTCCAGGATCACTTTCATCGCCCTCTTTAATTTTTTCAGACATAGTCAGCCTGTGTCACAATTCTTGAGTACCAACTCTCTGCTAGGTAAAGAGCCTGGCATTTCCTTATGTTTTCTCATTTATTCCTCCTAAGTACCATTAACTCCTGTTTAGAGATAAAGCTACCAAGACTCAGAGAAACAAAATGATCTTTCAGGGTCACACAGCTCAGAAACGGCAGAGCTGGGATCTGGACTCAGGTTATGGTGACTCTGATGCTCTGGCTCTATCTGCTGCACCACTTGACCGGTACTGTCTCTGGTCTGCTTGGCGGGTAAAGATGGGCATCTCGGTTTTGGAATCTGCATGTGTGAGTTCTCTGGGCCTGGAAAGTGACTCTTTAGAGCATCTGGGCAAGGAGCCCCAGGCAATCTGGCCCTGGCTGAAGCCAGTGGCTCGACTTGATTGGAGACTGGCCTGCTAGGCCAGAGAAACCTCACTCAAGATCGTCCAGCCTGGAGGTCCCAGGTTTGGCTCATATATCATTTTGTCAGTTCTGTCTCATTACAGAACTTTGGTCAGAGAACCAAGAAACAGATGGACATTAATTGACCGTATTGCCTAGTGCAAGTGAGAAAGTCTACTCGAGTTCCAGTGTTAACTCCGCATTGTGCGGTTTTGAGTTACTCCTTTCACATTTGCTACCCTCAGTTTCCTCCTCTGTAAATGTATGCAGGATCATTGGGAGGATTAAGTGTAATTAGGTACATAAAATGTCTAACAGAGCTTCTAGAACATAGTACGAACCCGAGAGAGAGCAGTCATCACCCATCTTCCTCTCACTAACCCATCAGTTTTGTGACGTTTCATTTAACTCATTCCTTCCTTCCTTCATTTCAAAGTCATTGCCATGATGAAATAGCCACTGTGGAAATTCTCTTAAAGAGTGTGTATTTCCCCTTTTATCCAGAGGTGAAAATAGTCACTGAGAGACAAAGTCATGACGACAGTCAGCAGCAGACCAAGGTCTAGCACTCAAGTCTCCTATTTCCACCACTCCTCCCTGCTTCCCCAAATTCCAGGGTAATTTTAACCTTAGATCTTGTAACAGTTAATTTTATGTGTCAATTTGACTAGACCATGGTATCTAGATATTTGGTCAAACATGATTCCAGATGGATCTCTAATTTTTTTTAGATAACATCAATCTTTAAGTCAGTAGACTTTGAGTAAAGCAGACTACATGGTGCATGGGCCTCATCCAACCAGGTGAAGGCCTTAATAGAGGAAAGATTAACCTCTCTGAGGAAGAGAGAAGAGACTGCCTTTAGATGTGAGCTGCATCAACTCTCCCCTGGGTGTCTAGCCTGCTGGCCTACTCTGCAGATTTTGGACTTGCCAGCTGCCACAATCACATGAGCCAATTCTTCCAAATAAACCTCTCGATAGATAGATGGATAGATGTAGAATGCATATAACCTACAGCGTGTGTGTGTGTGTGTCCTATTGGTTCTGTTTCTCTGGAGTACCCTTACTAATACAGACCTCAATTTGTGTCCCCGGGCTTTGGACTGGGCATACTCAAATGCCAGGATTGGAGGAAAGGTATTAAGACAAGACATCCTAGTCCTAAGGTACACCTCCCCTGGGAAGACTCAACATACTAAATAAAGCAAAGCACCACCAAATGCTGAAGTTGTGAGAGTCCAGTCACTGAATACAATATCCCATGTCACATAAGAGTCACCTCTTCGTGAAAAGAAAAATAAGTAAAAAAGAAAACAGTCAGTGTTCCTTAGCCAAATGAGAATGCTCCACAACTAGAACAAATTAAAAACCCATGCACATATTTTAAAAAATGACTCCCTCTTTCCAAATCTCAGGGGTAAAAAAAACTGATGGATAGAATTTTCTCACTTTTTAGTTTTTTCTCCTGTATATTTTCTTAAACCTTTGGTGCCTAGTATAGCTTATCTTCAAGCAAGTGTCCGCGGACAAGACACATGAACAAAAAGGAACAAATATAAATTGGAAAATTTAGGAATAGCCTTTTCTTATATACAAGCTCTTGGGCCTGTCAGTTAATACTGCAGATTTGTAGGGTGGTCATGATTTCTGGTAGGAGAACTGCATTGAGTTTGAATGATGGAATTAAATTCAGTGATATTTTCCTCTCTTCTGTTAAAAGCACAACACATTCCAGGTTCTCTGGAGCTGGCTTCGCAGTCCCCAGCCAGAGCACAGGCGGTCTCTAAGATGCCTTCCAGCTCCATCATCCTGTAGTTCTAAATGCAAATGAATGTGCTTTTGTGAAGATGAATGTGGTAACTACAATAGCTGTATCCTTCCGTTTGCAAAGTATTTCACCTCCCTCCACTAATGTTATCCTTATGAATTGAACTGCCATTTTATAGAAACCAGAGAGGTAAAGGATATTCCAAAGTCCCGTCCAAGGGAAAAAGGGTCAAGTAACCAGACAGGCTGGGTCAAAGACTTCTTGGTCATCTCAGTACCACATTGATGGAAAGGTGTGGGCATGGAAGGCTTTTAAATCAGCCACAGTTTAAAATGTTAGCCATGTTTCTTACCAGCTGTAGGACTTGGGCAAATCACTTAACCACTCAGACACTCAGCTTCCCTAAGTACTAAAACACGGCTTGCAATTCCAACTCCAATGAGCTGTTTTGGATTAAATGAGATGTTAAAATGGGTATCTCAGTGCCTGATACAGAGCGAGTACTTTAAAAATGGGAGTTAACATTATTATTGCCAAGGGGTAGGGAACCTGCAGCCTTCTGATTTCAAGATTGTTCTTTTGTAAGCACTAAAGGAGGCAAGAAAAGCTTCATCTTTCTCTACTGCAACCCTTTTAATAAAAGGATTTGTTCTGTAAAATTTGAATTCAGTCAAAAGGCCACACTTAAGGACCTAGAAGGCCATATGTGGCCTTACAGCCGCAGGTTCCCCACCCCCGCCTCAGTCTGGGCAGCAGAATCCGATGGGAGTCAGAGTCACCAGCCAGATCCCTCTCTGAGATTCACCCCTTCTGTAATGTCACAGGAAGGCCACATCGTGTGGCTGAGCACCCCTTTGCACTGGAAAACCAACAACGGAACAACTGGAATTCTTCACCCAACACTGCCACTGAGTGCTGCATCTGGGCAGGGCACTGAGACACAGGGATGGAGGGAACACTGTCCCTTTTAAAAACAGGACACTGTTGAGTGGAAGAGGCAGGTAAAGCCAATGAGAATAGAGTGTGCCAAATGCCCAGACAGAGAGCACAGTGTAACGAGAGCAATGAAAACATGTCTCCCGATTCCTTTTGCGAATGGAAAGGTGACGAAAAACTCCCAGAGGAGCCGCCTACTGGTCTGGACCTTCAAGGATGTGGAGCCAGGTAAAGAGAACGACAGAAAAAATATCAGGAGAAAGGAAAAGGGGCAAAGATTATAGAGAAAATACCGCACAGTCTGGTTCTTCCAGAGCTAAAAGTCAGAGATGATTGTATTACCAAGAGAATCCATCTTTAAGCTAGGAAGGAGGGCCTGGCGTTTTCTACCCAGGGCCATTTCCTTTCCCAGACCCTACTTCAAAAATTCTTCCCCTTTTAATAGCCCTGCTTTCCAACCCACTGACCTTCCCTGCCTCTGTTACTGTTACCCCAGATCCCATGGGTGCAGTGAGTCCAACAGACTTGGGTTTAAACCTTCATTCTATCACGTACTCATTGTGTGGCTTTGGGTATGTTCCTTAACTTCTCTAAGCATCAGTTCCTTCTCTATAAAACTTGGGCATAGATCTCCCTCAAGAATTGTGCAATTTTCTTTTGGTATTGTTACAATTCAATGTAATAATACATGCAAAGTGCTTAACACACTATCCAAACCCAATTAAGCAATCAATAAAGTATAGCCTTTATTATCATTATTGTTACCAGCTTAGCTGAGATGAGCCAGCAGAGGGTCTTGCCCAGAGACAAAGCTCAATAAATACTAGGTTCTCCACTTCCCTTTTGGGTAACTCACTGCCTTTGACTAAAGACAGAGGACTCTGGCCCCCTGTTGTCTTCTCATGTTCAAATTTTACCATCATTCCTGGTCCCTGTAACATTCAGGATTTCTAACTCCACTCTGCTCTGGCCAATCTCCATCATGGTTACACCTTGGATCTTGCTGGAAACCTGGAAGCTGGATGTCGCTGCAATGTGAATCCTGGAAGTACAGCTTTTGCTCTCACACCTTGCTCTCTTATGCTCATCAACTTTGTGCTTTGACTTCTAAGAGATCATCAGGTCCTGAATTGCAGGCATATTGTGCCAACACTTTGGAGTTGTTTTTCTGGCAGCTGGTTGGCAGAGAGGGAGAATCCCACTGTCTTTCTCCTACTGCCTTCCTTTCCAGAAATTTAGCCTCCTGTGGGTTTCACTTCTTCCCCCAGAGCTTGAACTTCTTAAGTTTATCTGTTACCAGGGTTCATCTACATGTACCATTCAAATTTGCCAAGACTCACAACAGCAATAATAACACTTACTGTTTATGGAGTGTTTATTATGAGACAGGTATTATTTAAGGTAAATCCAACCATCGTTTAATATGTCATCTTCATAATGACCATGGTACATGGAAGTATCAGCCTCATTTCTTGACCCCTCCCTGAATTCATAACCTTGCTACTGCCTATTGTAGAAAGGAGTGCACTTCATTGCCCCTTGACTTGGGCTTGGCTGTGTGACTTGCTTTGGGGAATGCTATGTGTATGGAGCTCAGTGTGCGCTCCTTGTGAACCTGGGCTTCAATAGGCATCACATATTCCTGCTCACATGTTTACAACTGACACCACCAAGAGGAGAGCCTGTTGCAGCTAGTCTGCTGGTCCAAGAAGGATGAGTGAATCATGGTGGACTCATAGTTCTGCAGCCTAGAGCAGGGTCACCCTAACTCCTACAGTCTAGGTCACTGGCCCCAGCCAACCTGTAGATGATGAGCAATCTCACGTGAAATGAGCATAACACTCCGATTCTCAGACGCACGACTGATCTATATAATATTTAGTATTGGATGCCAGTGAGATTTTGTAGTTGTTTGTTATGTAGCACTGTGTGGCAATGACTGACTGATAGACAACCTTTCAAGATATATATCGTTAAGTCCATCTTACAACCTTTCAAGATATATATCGTTATCTCCATCTTACAAATGAGTAAGGCACACAGAGGTTAATTAATTTTTCAAGGGTCATACGCAGAGGACAGATAGCAGAGCTGCACAAATATCCTCAAATACGACTTTATGGTTTGTTTTGCAGCAGGACCAACAAACATGGTTTAATGAACTGATTTCCCCATTGGAGAGGATGAAAGGAATGGTCTCCCTCTTAGCCAACTTCCCTTTAGACTGTGTTAGTGATAATTGAGAGGAAAATCCCAGAAATGACAATTACCTGAAACTGAAGTGTCCCTCATCAGTGGCAATAAAGACTATTAACATATCCATTCACAGTTTTGGAGTTGGGCTATGCTTGTTGAATGAACGAACAAATGTTTCAAGGTGTACACAGCTGGGTGCCCAATGCAGGGTAGAAAAGTATGCACTGTGACATGGGTACATTACTGACCTGTGATGTGGCTGGGAAGGGGATGAGGACAGAGCAGAATATGGAATTTGTACAGTTCTCACTATGTCAACGGGCAGATTTTCCACCCATCCTCCTTTAAACTAAAGCAGATCTTCCCAATACAACAGGGTGGTTATAAATTTAAACACATGTAAGTCAACTATAGCAATGGCAGGGATTCTGGAGTAAAATTAATGCAGCCACATTATAAATATGTCCTATTTCTCAATATTAAACTCTTAAAAATAGACTGGCTAAATATATAGACAATAATGGATTGAAGCTGAATTGGCATTACTATAAGGCTTGGGATTTTCCATTTAATGACTTATAATTTCAGTTTCCCATTTTTACATGACAGTAAGAGCAGGCTTGCTTTATTATTCATGATTACACACTGCCACCACCACACAAAAACCCAAACAGAAAGCTAGAGAGTAACACTGGGGGTGTAAGCAGAGAATCCTGAATTGGAAACTCAGCAGATTTGGAGGCAGAACAACAGGAATCAATTTCCACATCAGCTGCTGGGTGACATCGGACACCTCACCAAGCCTTCTGAGCCTCAGGAAATTAAAATTCCTGAGAGATGTATGTTAAAGCATTTGGCAAGCTGAGTCACTGCAAAAGTGTACAATACTGTCACTTCACGATGTATTGCTAGTGAAGACTAGTTCTCAATTCCGCTTCTCACATCCTTAATGAAATAGTATATATACAAAGGGTTCAGGCAAAACACCATGGTAAAAACACTGTGCAAAATCATATTATTATGTACACCAAGGTCCAACTGGATCTGCCTGTGAGCATCTGCCCCACCTCGAATACAATGACATCACTGCTGAGAGTCTCAATTGTTCTTTGTTTACTAAATAGGAATGAGGACATATAGAAGAAAGATTTCAACAAGAAAAACAGTGATGCCATCCAATCATGTTTCAGTGTCTACTCTATGTCAGGCACTGTTATCTCCTATGTCACTCACCATGAGTCTGGGAAGTGGGTGACGTTAGTATCCCCACGATGGGGACAGAACTAGTCCTGGAGCCAAGCTCATCCGACCTCCATGATTTCAACCACTACTGAAATAAAGCAAACAGGAAGAGGAGTGAACAAGGTGTGGAGCAGGCAGAGAAGGGATCAACTGTGGAGTGTCAGGGCTGCCCCAGGCATCCATGGGGGCTGCTTTGTGGATACAGGGTCTCATAGGCATCTCAGAAATTATTTTCGTCTCATAGGTAGATATAATCCTGAATTATCTTCTTCCTTTCCTTATTTAGTTCTGGTTAAAACTGGCTCGGGTAAGTGTTACAGATACCTCCTTTCTTCTCTATCCCTTTCCCAGAGAGCAGCCAAAAAAACTGAGCTAAGGCAGCAGAGAGGACTGGAAATCATGTCTTCAGTGGAGCAGAACAAATTCCACCTCTGATGTTTTTTGGTGAAATAATAAAGATCCATCCTAGGGAGCCATTTGTACAGGGAGCCTGCACGCACGGGTGGATGGGTCTTGAGGAATGCACTTATTTTGCTAGATGTGCACAATGAGGTAGAGAAATGTAATAGAAGAAAGAGATAGGGAGAGAGGCAGAGAGACTGTGACAGAGCCTCCAAATCGAGATTGTCTCCTCGCAACAATGGAGATTGTGACAGCCCCCTAAGGAAGCTCACGCTGCAGCCACCGTTCTGGTAAAGGGGTTTTCCAGGGTTATAGACATCGTGTACTCTCTCCTCTGAGCACCTCCTTTCTCTTCCTCACCCTTTATTTCTTATCTGTCACCTCCTGATTTAAAGCTCCAGCAGTCGAAGCCTACATGCTGGATTAGAGGTAGGTTTCCAGGCAGATTTTCTGGGGTCCCGGCAATAATGTAGATTTTATAAACACATTCAGTTGGGTATTTTCCCTTCTCTCCTTACTTTTGATTCAATAATTTGGTCATCAGAGAGCTCACTATGAGTTAACTGTAAGGTGAACACTGAGAAAGTAACATGCATTCTTAGGCAATGTCAATAGAAGCATAAAGTCTAGAACCAAGAAGGGCACAGTTCCACTCTTCATTGCTCAGACCACAGATGGAGGACTGTGTTGAGCTCTGAGTGTCACATTAAGCATATTATTAGCAAAATAGAGCATGCCCACACATGAGAAGCTCATCTGATATGCAAGCTTGCACTGAAGTCATGAAGAACAGCAAGACTTGGTGAGGGAACAGAAGTTAGTTGCCTTTAATTATGTGAAGGGCTGCAGTACTAGTACTACTTCTAATATTAATGCTTAATGTCTGTATTGCTATAGCTGCATCCCAGGAACCATAATACATGCATTATATATGTTATAACTATAAGAGCTAGTATTTTTTGAGTGTTGATACTGGGCCAGGCATCTGCTAAAGGGCTTTGCAGATATAATTTCATGACATTCTCTGTGATGTTACAAAGCAAACACTATTTCTAACTCTCTTTTATAGACGGGAAGACTGATCCGGAGAGAGATTAAGGTTCTTGACTATGGAAGCGTTTCTCAACTTTAGCACTATTGACATTTGGGGCTGGATAATTCTTTGTTGTGGAGACTGTTCTATGCATTGTAGAATGTTTAGCAACATCCCTGGTCTCTACTCACTAGATGCTAGTCGTCCCCTCCCCAAGTTGTGACAACCAAAATTGTCTCTGGACATTGCCAAATGCTCATTCAGGTTGTGAAGCAATGGACTAAGGTAACTTAGGTGGTAAGAGGGTTAGGAATCAAAATCAGATCTGTCTGGTATGAAGGCCCAAGATCATAAAAATAATAATAGTATTAATAATAACAATCATAATTCTAACTATTATTTTATGAACCTGCTATTTCAGACCACTTTCTGACGATGGAAAGAAGAACATGCAGAGGTGTTAAGTCCTTTGAAACTAGATGTAATGAGGTAGAGATGTCACATTTCAAAAATAAGAGAGAAGAAATCAAAGCATTCCATAAAGGTAGACTAAAAGGCAGGTCAGATCACGGACAACCCTTTAAGTTCATACTCCTGTGAATTTAAAACTTAAGGTTCTTATTTTTCTTCTAAATGTCTTTCAGTAATTGTAGTTCAGTAATTATTTAGGAAGAAAACAATCTTGATCTGAAATGTCTTTTCCTTAGCAGAAGCCTGAAGAAACTCCCCTTGCTTTTCAGATGTACGAGACGGGGAAGATGCCATTCCCAACTCCCTTTCTTCACCCCTCTAGCAAACACACAGACACAAACCCTCTTGTCCATGACTCCAGGCTCAGAAACAATTGATCCATTATCTGGTTCCAGGCTGAAGAAAGCTGAGATATAACAACAAGTCATCAGCTGTGTGGCAAATTGGCAAACTCTCTACTGATTTGTAAGAAGTTAATGATGCCCAAGAAAGGAAGACATTGGCAGTAGGTAAGGCCACAGCCTCCCACCTGTCTCATTTCACGGCCAGAACATCTACCCCCTGAGCTGTATATGAACACAGAGGAAGAAAGTGGAAAGGAGATGTGCCCATTTCTAGCAATTAGAGACTGGAATGAAAAAAGATATATGGATCCAAGTCAGTAGGAAACCTGCTGGAAGCCAATCATCCAGGTGGCATTTCAGAGTCAGTTCTCAAAAGACCCCAACGATGCAAGGAATTATACCAAGACGAAGTTAAATTAAAGCTGAACTGAGTCGGGCTGGACATCAAAATGAATTCTTCAATTAACTTATGACTCAAGCACTGAAAGCAAAATGACAAGAGGAAGATGTGGACTTCCATATCCAGAAAGTCAAGTGTCATCTACCAGTCTGGGTGACTTTTAGCCTTTGCCTGCAAAACACAGGGACTGAAGCAACACTTGGATGTTGACTGTGGTATATCAAAGAGGATGAGAGTTTTCCTAGGTGGCTATGCGTAAAGATGCAGAAAGAAAAGGTCATCTTCAATTTGGAAACTGATGAGCCATTTGGTATGGCTGGAGCTCAGTGTTCCTGCTGCACAGGGGGCGATGCTACAGTAGGAGAGGAGAGACGGAGAGAGAGTGTGGCCACATCATGAAGGGACCACCAAGCTAAACATTTGAACTGCAGTCTGTATTACAGGGATATATGGGAAGATTTTGATTAGAAGAGTGACACTGTCAGAGATGCACTTAACAAAGATCAATGTGAATGTCACTGTGGAACAGGCATCTTAGGGGGAAAACGGATAATGATAATAATGAGAAAAAGAGCTGAAATGTATTGAGCCACTCAGCATGTGCCAATAACTGCACTAAGCATTTTACCTGAATTTTCCAATTTGACGCAACAGTATGAGGTAAATACTTCGATAATTTTTACAGAAGAAATTAAAACTAGAGTTCAAATTGTGCTCAAGATCTCAATACTAATTATTAGTGGAGTCAAGCTACCGATGCAGTTCCAATTCTAGTGATTATGCATTTATCTGAAGAGGCTGTGTAAGTGCAGACCAAAAAAGATACAGATCATGACTTTAGCTGTGTCAAAGGAAATAAAACAAGAGGATGTACATTTGAAAAAAAAATATATTTAGGAGTTAGCATGGACCGAAATGATAGGACTTATATATGCAGTGGAGTAAACAGAAGTCAAGAATGCATTCTTGTTTTCCTCCTAGGAATGACATATAACTATATGATTTAAGGTTTAACTATACCCCAATATATCCAGAAGTTGCTTAAATATTCCCCTTTGCAGTTACAGAAGGATAACTTATCAGTGATGTTTTCCCTACCATGATCAACTTGCCTACAGAACTAAATCAAAACAGTCACTACAGAAAGGAGAAAAAAAATCATGGCATGAAGAAATTTCTGCATCTCACCATCAATCTCGGTGAGTGTGTGGCAGAAGAGCACGGGGCATGCCCCGACTCTGGGATTTGGGCAGGACTGGAGGGTTCAGGCAGATAGCCAAAGAGGGCACTGGTTGAATGAGCAGGGGGCCTTGTGGAAGACTGAACTTGAAACTTAGGTAAACACAAATTATGTAAATATTTACACTCACCTGTTCAATGAGCTTTTCATGAATTTCTCTGTGGCTCTGACCTGCAAAATAAGTCAAACCCTTGCAGTCTCACTGTTCTTGGATACCAGACATTTTGCATTTTGCCCACTCTGATCTTCACCGTTCGCCCACCTTCAGCAAAGTCTAAATCCCTTTTTGCACTCTTGTCTTCTTGGATGTCCCTGACCCTCCCTACCTCAGCCTCTCTCCAGTCACAGTATTCATTCACTTCCAAGCTAATTGTTTCCATCAATGTGTGCAAACGAACCATTTATGGGAAATGCCTCAGAATGTTAATTTCATTTGGAATTGGGTAATTGCAAAAAACGCTTCCATTTTTTTTTATTATATAGAATGAATAAGTATTGTATTAATAGTGCCATTTCCAATTACAACCACAATCACAGGCCTGTCGTCTGTTAACTGTGGGTTATTTTTCATGGAACATTTTTCTGAACAGTTTTCTTTTTACATTCTACTCCCCGACTCCCATCCTTGCATCATTGTAATTAAGATAATGCAGAATAATTATAAACACATATTGGAAGCTCAAATGCCAGCATGGACTATCCAACTAGTGCCACATGCTTATTGCAATTTCTCAAGCAAAAAAAGCACAAGTGTTGGAGTCTACTGGGGGAGGCAGAGGAAGGCAGCAGGGAACGGGCCCGAGCAGTCCAGTAAACCTGGCCAGAGCCCACATCTGGGGAGCTGAGTTTGCTTGGGTATTTCTAGGAAGCATCCAGGAAGAGTGCTCAAGGTTTTTGGATGCTGAGAAAAAATGTATTGAGAATCTACCATAAATCAGGTGCTTCACATAGATGATTTGATTTCCTCATCAAGACAACTCTGTAAAGTTTATTTTTTATTATCATTTTACAGATGAAGAAACTGAGAGTCTAAGAGGTTAAGGAAGTTGGCAAAGTGATGAGCCAGAATGTGCAAGCTGAAATTTAGTCTGTGATTCGATTATTGGCTAGTTATTGGCATTAAGAGTCACTCCAAACCTTTCTTTTTTCATTCAAGATTGTATTCATTCATGAGTCTCTGGGTCAAGAGATTACTCAGGCCAGTCCCAGGTTGGCTTCAAGCTGCAGGTCTACTTCACGTGTCTCTCATCCTCCTTAAACCAACGGACTATGGGGCATATTTGTGCAAGTGCATTTCAAGCCTTTCCTTGTGTCTCAGTGCTAACATCTCAGTGGTCAAAGTAAGCCACGTGACCAAGCCCCACATCAACAGGGCAGGAAAGTATGCCTGGCCCACAGTGGCCAATGGGGAGTGAACATGTGCTGAATGGTAATTTAAGGCATCACACCTTGATTTTTTTTTTTCATCCTAGAAATTTTAAAATTTATTGCATAAGCTGTAGTAGTCCTTGAGGTTTTTGACCTGAAATTAACATGATGGGATACGTTTTGCATCTTAACTTCCCTCAATTCTCTCTTCCCCACATTCACGCAGCTCATTTGTGTATAGATTGTCAGATCATGTATGTATTTTATTTTATCAGAAAGGCAATGATTGACAGACATGGTAAGAAAGAAAAAGCTTGAAAACAGGGATGAACAAACATTGCTGCCTGGAAATCTTAAATTATGGAACACAGGCAAAAATAAGTCTTGAACAATATTGACAATGTCATATTTAGTCCTTCTCTGTACGAATATGGTTTTGTAGCCATCACAAAAACATTTCTTTCAAGGTTATTAAAAATAATTGGTATAAAATTAACCCATTAATTTTTCATGGCTTATTAATTAATTAAGCCTTAGTGTAAGTCTAGAGAAATGGTCAAAGCTTCAGAAAAGATTCAGGGTGCTTAAAGTATCTTTCTCTTCTTAGGTCTCATTCCAGCTCTTTTCTACAAAATAACTATATGATGCTCCTACATTTACCCTGAAATTCAAACACAGAAATTCAGTAGTAAATTAAATGTAATTCCAAGGTATGATGGATAATTCAAATATATCTACACTAACTTTGCTGAAGAAAGAAAAGAAAAAAGAAGAAAAAAGGTAGAAAGCGTATATTGCCCTTAATGCAACAGAAAGAACTATCGCTGTCCTGCTTTTTTGAACATCGGTTTTTATTTTTTATTCCTTTTTTTTATAATTTGGTTTTCTTTTGAACAATATTTTTTTATTTTTATTTTTTAATTTATTATTTATGTTTTTATAGATTGAAGGGTACAAGTGGTTTTTGGCTGCATGGATCAAGTGTATAGCAGTGATGTCCGGGGTTTTCAGTGTACTGATCACCTGAATAATGTAAATTGCCCCCAACAGGTAGTTTTTCTTCCCTCACCCCATCCCACCCTCTGTCTTCTGAGTTTCCAATGTCCATTGTACCATTTTATATGCCTCTATCTACCCACAGCTTAACTCGCATTTATTAGTGAGAACATGCAGTATTTGTTTTTCCATTCCTGCATTACCTCACTTAAGATAATGGCCTCCAGTTCTATCCAATTTGCTGTGAAAGACATTATTTCACCCTTCTTTATGGCTGGGTAGTATTCCTTGGTGT
>RJWJ010032847.1:0-18272 GCA_004363605.1 Indri indri
AGTTTTCAGGCACTGGATACAAAGGCAGTACAAGACTGCTATCCCAGAGAGAAGGTGTACCTTGTGACTGTACCAGCTTTCCACCTAGAGATAATTTCCAAGCTGCAATATGGGAAAGAGAGCCCAAACACTGCCCAACTCACTGAGATGAGGAGACCTGAGATCTTAATTTAGAGAAGTCTCAGCTTACAGGGCAAAAGTACCAAAGAAGAAAGATGCTACACAAAATAAAAGCTCTAGAAATGTACAGAAGGTCCCTGTGTTGAGTCTTTGACTAAATACTGATGTAGTCAAGCATGAGAAAAAATTACCCAAGGCCAGAGAAAAACACAAGAAAACAATTCCCTACAAAGCTTACACAAGCCAGGGAAAAAGTTCAAGTTCCCACCAGCAAGCAGGGAAAAAAACCGCATAATACATCAGGCACTAGAAAGAATGAATACTCAGAAGCCTTACTAGGCTAATTTACCAGACTAAGATCAAAGATTGCTTTGAAAAAATCCTAACAAAATTTAAAACAAACCTCAAAAAGAGCCCTTGGATTCCATGTGCACAATAAGCCATAACAAAATTTAACACCTAGTATAAGGAATCAAGAAAATCCAGAAAGCAGCAATGCAAAACTTGTATTGTCCATCCCACAATAAAACATTACTAGATATTCAAAGCGGCAGAAAAATATATCACAGAACCAGGAGAAAAATCAGGTAATACAGATTCAGAAATGACAGTGATGAAAGAATTAGTAGTCAGCAAAGTTAAAAACAGAAGTTATACACATACTTCACATATTCAAGGTGGATGAAAATAAGCATGAGGACATAAATGGAAGACATTAAAAAACCCAAATAGAATGTCTAGAGACAAAAAAATTACAGTATCTGAGAAAGGGTAACACTAACAGCTATTTTTAAGAACAAATATCAGCAAAACATACATTACTCTGCCTCAACTCGAAATCAACCCTAAGAGCATAATGTCTAGAACAAGAACTATATGTACCTGGCAGTAAGTGATGCTACATAAGGGCTTCCTAGAGAGGAGTGAGGGCTAAGGCTAGCTACATGAGTTAATAAACAAAGTCCTGACACAGCTGCATGGTGGGACAAGCTGATCTATGGATAATCTTTTAATACTGCTAACTTGGCCAACAAATCTTAAGGCTTTTTTAAGCAACAAAAAGAGCCAAAATGTCAGTGTAACAAATAACCATTTTAAAAAATAGTCCATTGCAGTGGTTTTAGGTTAATAACTGTGTTTCAGGGAATAATCCTCCATAATAAATCCCTTCCATGAACCGAATTTACTTAAGTTATTCTATGTAGTAAAGGTATTTTTGTTCTTTCCACTATAATCTTTTAGAGGCTTCCCAGGGATTTCAAAATAAAATTCAGACTCTGGTGTGGCTTACAAAGCCAACTGTGATTTAATCCTTTCCAAATTCATCATTCTCACACACATTCTGATCCAACCATACATAATTATTACTTACTCCATGGTCCCTAAATTTTTATGTTTTTATATGCCTCCATGTCTTTGTCTATACAGTTTTTTCCACCTTGAACTCTTCCTGTCCCAAAAATGTGCCCCAAATCCTTTGCCTAGCTAATTCCTTCCCATCCTTCAAGATCCATATCTGGCATCACTTAGTGATGGGCACATAGACAGATGAAACCCTGGACTCCCATCACAGCTTATATATGCCCCTCATTATACTTTTTCATCTACCATGCTGACCTATGCCTGCATGTCTATCTGTCCTACACAACTACAAACTCTTCAGCAGCATATTTTTCCTCTACAAATCATCAGCAACTTGCATGGTACCTTGAATGAAGCAGGGAATCCTTAGATAATAATGAAACAATAATACTTAATATTTACTGAATACATACTGAGAAAACAAAACAAATAAAAGTCTGACAGCTGATAGGTAACAGCTAGCATTCTACGTTCCCTACTAAAAATAAACAATTTTCATAAAATATAAAAAAGGAGACAGGGCCACTCTGTGATTACGGTGAAACAAGACAAAAACAAAACCTCTGCAATCATGTTTGAACACAGAAATATGGCATTATGTTATCACACACACAAAACCAAAACAAACAAACAATCCAAAAAACCCCACATCCCTCCTCTTCCAGCTATCACGACTATTACTTCTTTATGAATGAGGACCCCCCAACCTTCCCTTTGTTTGTCCCACCTTCTAGATAAAAATGAAATACTCAATCACCAAATTGCTCCTGCTTCTTAACAGCATCCAATCCAAAATAAAGCTTTATCCCCTTTAAACCCTACCCAAAAGCAGCCAGCACAAGCTCAAATCGTATCATAAGCCCCTTCCTAGTCCCTTTTACTGAGAAGCCCCAGCTGTTCCTCTACTTTCCCTTGTTTTGGTAAGCTAATAAACCTGTGTGACCAAAAGTGTGTTCCAGGTGATCTTTGGTTGCCAGGCATCACTAACAACAGACAACGGGTTAAATACTTAATAAGCATTATGGAATTTAATCCTCACCAGAACTCAACAAGGTAAGAATTATTAATTGGCGTGAGGCCCACAATTAGCTGGCTTTGGAACCCAGGCTGACAACAAGGCCATGATTCTAAATATTACACTGCACTAAAACTGCTAAAAAGCAGCAGCTAGCCTGCATTAAAACACACTGTCCTTCAATTTACTTCACTGCCTTAACTATATCATCTCCGAAAAATTGGTAATCTATGAAGTGCCAAAAGCAAACAAACAAAAAAGCAGAAAGTAGAAAAGAAGATCAAGGAGACAGCATGAGGTCTAGCATTTTTTATTTCTAGTTTGAGTTCTCCACCCCACTCCCAACTCCAAAGAAGTATCAATTCACTTCAGAGAAGTTTAGCTTTCTTAAGTCAGTTTCACCTTTAAGATCTGCAATTATACCTATAATTCTTAGCTACAACAAAATTTAAAAGTCATACTTGCTCTGAATTTGAAATATACTACATTGCAAAATTCTGGCCTAACTCTTCCTCCGTATTATTATGATATCGTAATTACATCATCATGGACCCACATGTAATTCACTGTAATGAAGCAGCATGCTTTTTGCCATTAAACACATTTTAAACTTACCGAAATCACAGTTGGCCTGTGACAAGGTTTCCAAGTTGTATAGTTGTTGCCTAATTTAAAAATATAAGATGAGAGTTAATATTTGTATATGTTAAAGCATGTAACAATCACATGGATAATGTTTCCAAATCTATTACGCAGCTTTAATACCTCTTATTTGTGGATGACTGATACTTTGAGAATATTTGTTAAAGGGTAAGGTTCAGGTAGTGAAAACTTCGAGAGAAGATAAAATATACCTTTGTCTGACCTTCCAAAAATATCTATTAAAAGCTGCATATATCTCAAAAATTCTTTCAAACATTATAGATTTCACCATCAACAAGATACTCTTTATAGCTTATTAATTAAGATGTATAAAATATTTTAGGTTAACAGTTATGTAATGGTATCTTAAATTGTATCATATAGTTATACAATATAAGTTTGGAAATGGAATAATATAGACTAGAATTATTAGGGAAAGCTATACTTAGGATATTCCATCTTAATTTCTGATAGCAATTTTCTCTTGGCTGTTATTCCCAGTTGCCTTTAAACTCTTTAAAGATTGGCCCATGTTCATCACCTATGTCCCAGATAGAAATTCATTCATTCTGTAATCTTCAGGATTACAGAGAATCACTCAGCCTGTCCTCCCAATAAAACATATAACATGGCACAGAGACAGGGAAGTCTCTTGGTAAGGTTTCAGGCAGGGGATGAGGATGAGAGAATACCCTCCATCTCTCCATTGTCATTTAAATGTATCACATACATTTTTAATGTGTTTTTTAATAATCTGCATTGAACAATTGACTCCAATTCAAAATTATCTAAAATCTGGCTGGGTGCAGTGGCTCATGCCTGTAATCCTAGCATTCTGGGAGGCACAAGCAGGAGGATCACTTGAGCTCAGGAGTTCGAAACCAGCCTGAGCAAGAGCAAGACCCATCTCTACTAAAAATAGAAAAAATTAGTCAGGTATGGTGGCACAGGCCTGTAGTCCCAGCTCTTCCAGAGGTGGAGGCAGGAGGATTGCTTGAGCCTAGGAATTTGAGGTTGCTGTGAGTTGGGCTGATGCCAAGGCACTCTAACCCAGGCAACAGAGCAAAAAAACCCAAAATTACCTAAAATCTGAATATGGACTGTGCCTTAAATGATAATGAAGAACTAATTTAATTTTGTTAATTATGATAATGCCATAGTGTTTATGTTTAAAAACTAAAAGTCCGTATTTTTAAGAAATGCATATTGAAGTTTTAAGGGTGAGATGACATGATGCCTGGAATATGCTTACACATACTTAAACCGGAAGAGGGGACAGAACAGATGAAGGAAATGTGGTAACATCTTGATGTTTATTCTGAGAGGGGATATGTAGAGGTTCATTACACTGTTCTCTCTACTTCTGTGTATATTTGAAAACTTTCACTAAAATTTTTTAAATGTGGTTTGAATAGAGAATATTTCTATTACACAGTCTAAGGTATATTTGGAAAAATATATTCTCTAAAGATTTTTGAAAGACTATGCCTATTAAGCAACAAAAGTATTTTAATTCTCTTCTAAAATTATAATATAGTTCAAAGCCTTGCCTTAAATATTTGTCTTCAATACATAATGCCAAATGCAAACAATAAAGATTCTAAAAATCAATAAAAAAACAACTCATTAAAACCATTACTCTATCAGCCATTACTACTTGATTCTTGTTACTGTTGTTGACAATCAAGTGAGCAACAGGCACAATCCTACTGATGCTTTTGTAATATCAGCATTAGAAACCACCCAACAACGTAACTTCCAACACTAAACAGCACCTACACTCATAGGAAGTTTTAAAAGAAATACCTGAATAAATGAAAGAGCTCTCTAGATGAATTTACTAATGCTGTTTCAGTAACCCACTGAATGCCAAATATTTCCACTGTATCCTCTTCAAAATTAGTAGGTAAAGGATCAAGGTTCAAAATTAATCTGAAATGAAAATTATGATTTAATTTCATAAATAGCATACTAAATATCATAATTTAGCATGTCTTTTTTTACATTTACTTGAATTCATATTAAACATGGCATGTATAAAAAAGTCAGGAAATGCCTTGGTACCTTACATATTCAGGACTACTACAGTCAGAGTGTATTAAAATTTCAATCCTATATAATGATAAAAAAGTATAACTAAAGAGCAATGCAACTTAAGGGAAAAACCAAAAGATTCTAGGGAACATACTTTTGCCTGTCTGCACTAGTGGTCTTCAGTTGTAGAATTTCATCATTTGAGGGGACATCTGATTTTTTTAAAACAGCTAAAAACAACTCTGAGCCATGTCTGGAGAACAGCATAATCAAATTAGGTACTCTGCTTAAGGTCTCTAACAAGGGACAACTATAAAATCAACAAAAATGGTTTTCTTTATGACTGAAATGGCCTCAGCAGGTATTGCCAAAATATTTCAAGAATAGCAGTTTCATTGCAATATGTATATACTTGCTCAATGCAAAAATAAGTCTATAAGACTTCAATATGTACAGATAATAGGATTAGAAGGAATGGGGCAACAAAAAATATGTATGTCTTACTTAAAAATTACTGAAAATCTCTAGAATATTATCACACTCTTTAGAAGGAAAAACAATTTCAGAAAGCTCAGATACTTAAGAATTCAATTTAAGTAAAAGGGAAATTACTGCCCAGCTCCCTAGCCAAAGCTGAGGTAGCAGTGAGGTAAGAGAACATCAGTTATCATGGAAGTATTCCCTCATACCGAAAATACTTTTGGGTATGCTCTAACCAAGAAACCAGCAAGAGAACTAATATTATTAATAATTTGTACCTTTATGATATTCTAAGCTGATTTACAAAAAGGCCTGGTGAACACCAAAGTTTAACGGACTGAAATGATGAATAAATAACATTCCTAACAAACTGATGAATAACCTGATGAAGGAAAAAGTCTTTGGTTTTTACCTACCGCTTAAGGGCTCCACTGCAAAGGTAGGACTCTCCAGAAAAATTTTCTCCTCCTCTGTTGTCAACAGCACAAGAAAAGCAAGGGGGTTTGCACCATTCTGTCCCCAGCTCCAGCTCTAAGCTGTCAGTCAGGAACGTCGACGCAGCAGCAGAGTTATCCATTGTTTACTTCATGTTCTGATGTGTGTGGAGCTCACTATGATTCTCATCAGGGCTCCAAAGAGACGTTGTGAAGAGATTCCTGGAGGTGGGTAAGGCAGAGAGATTGAGAGTTACCTTGGAAAGTTCCCAAAACGTGCCCCCAGCACCAAGGAAACACAAAAAAACTGAGAAGCCAAATCCTCAACAATTCTCCCCTCTCTCTCCCCCGACCCGCCTACCCACCCACCAACCATCAATGCTATCAGACAAAATGCACAACAGACTGGCCGAGGCAAAGATTTAAAATCTGCCCTCTACAACGGACTCTGCAGGCCGGAACAAGGTGAAGAGCGAAGAGGAAAGAAATGTCTGCAGGACAGACTCAGCTTCAACTCCCGAGCCCACCTCGAACTGCGCCCTCCGCTACGTTACTAAACAGCTCTCAGACCGATTCCCCGCAGCAAGGTGAAGAAAGCTCCCTGGAAAGCTCTGGGTGGCAATCAGGAAAGCCTTTTCCTGGCGCCAACCCCCACCCCTCCTAGCCCAAGAACCAGACCCATCAGGCCGGCCCCCGGCAGCACTCGAGAGGAGAGTGAGAGAAGCCGGGTCCGGCGTACCGGGATACAGCCAGGTCTCCGGGACGCCCGCTACCGCGGTGCATGTAGTACCTGTTCACACTTCCAGTCCCCGAGATCTGTCTCCCGCGATCCCAGCCATAGCCAGGGCGTGCGTGGGATCTAAGTCGCAAACCGGCGAAATTCCCGCCACGGCGCGCGCGCGTTCTGGATGGGCGGGGCCCGGGAGTAGCCCGCCCTCGGCTGCCAATCCCCTCGCGATACCTGCACGGAAACCCCCTGTGCTCCACGAAATCTCGCGAGAGTTAGTCAAGCCTGGAACTAGTTAAAGAGGAACATTTTTTTTTTCTTTTCTTTCTTTTTTTTTTTCTTTCTTTTTTTTTTTTTTGTACATTCAATTGGTGCGTCCGGCCAAAAGGCGGGCCTTGTAAGACGAAACTGCTGCTGAGGCCGAGGTGAGGAGGTGGCCCTCTGGCCGGGCCTAAGAGAAGATTATTACTCAAGTGAGTCTGAAGCGGGTGTTTCTTTCGCACCCAGAGTCGCGCCATCTCTACTTCTTCCCGCTGTAGTGCCAGCAACTCTTTTGTTAGGGTGGAGGATACCTTTTGTTCATGGACTGTAGGGCAGGCGAGTGCAAAAATGAAGTTAATCCAGTGTTGGAAACACCGAGTAGGTCAGGTGGCCCTTGCTTTGAGCCTAAAAACTGTTGCTCCCTTTCTTTACAAGTTAGCACGCTTTTGTAAAGGTATAGTCCATTTGCAGCATTTTACTTATCTTTTTAAAGTGTAATTTAAAATCGACTCCTCAGAAGGCTTTTCAGTCTAAGTCAGAACATTTTATCAATGTCTTGAAATTCAAGAAAAACAGCAGGATTTCTAATACAAATGCCCTGATAGTGATCCGAGTACTTTGCTATTGCCCATTCCTCACAATACAGTTTGTCCTGTATTCAATTCCCTTATAGGAAACCTATCATAACTCTTTTCTCTTTTGAAACCAAATACCACACATCTTCTAACAAATGGGTCGAAGTTAGAAAACGCAATATGATCTCTATTATGACCACAACCTAGGGCTGCTGTGGTGCATGTTGTATCTATTCTGCTCAGCTAATGTACTATGAAACGTGATGCTTTGTTGAGTACTGATGCAACTCATTTATGCTCCTTGGGGAGTCTCTAATATGACACATAGTGTCATCCACAACAATCACAAGGAAATAGTGCCTAGATATGAGAATTGTGTGCCCTGACACTGCTTTTATAGAATTTGGTCAACAGATAGCCATTGGTACTGCCTTCTTCCTCTAATCAAAACATCCAGATTAAACCCCTTGATGTTGATTGATCGACTTGCTTGAATCCTGTGATTGGGATGGGAAGAACCAAAATAAGTTCTCTAAATAACTTAAGCTAGTAGTATTAACACGTTATTAAGAATCCCCAGCAGGTAATAAATGGCATACAGTACTCAAGAGGGGTGACTGAAGGGTGCTTAGTGGAAGGGCCATATACAAAGCTGAGTGCAGGGTAACCAGAAAACAAAAAGTGATGGTAAAACACCCAGAGCTAATCAAGGAGCCATTATCATCCTTAGGCCTAAGGAGGCAATACCAGAGCCCAATGAGGGCTCTGTAGGAGACAGCCACCTACCAATAGCCATCTATGATGCCTTCACAGAGGAACATAATCACTGCCAACCTACAACTAAGCAGGGAGGGAGCTGGGAGAATTAAGTATCCAAACATCTTTCCCTCTACACTCCCAATTTCCAGCTGGTGTCTCTCAATTGCCAAAAACAACCTAAAACAAGAGAGCAAGGATGCAGACTATAAAGTTCTGGTTCCTGGGATAGGGTCCAGGCTGAAAAAGGATAAAGAGTGAATCTAACAGAAAAGGGTCAATTTTATCAAGCATACATAGCAGTGCTAAATGTGTGTATATATAATAACAGAGCTTCAATATACGTAAAGCAGAAAAATACTATTACAGTACATCCTCGCTTAACATAGTCAATAGATTCTTAAAAACTGTGACTTTAAGCAAACCATCATATAACAGGTCCTTGAATAACATTTTTTCATTATAACACTGATGAGAAAAAGCAGTTGGTTTCTTTATATGTTGTTTTGCTTAAAGTTGCAGTTTATAAGAATCTATTGGTGATGTTAGGTTACTATATGGGAGAAATACTCAGATGAACAATTTTAGTTAGAGACTTCAACACTCCTCTCTCCGTAATTGATGGTACAAGTAGGCAGAAAATTAGTATAGCTATAAAAGACTTGAACAGCACTACCAACCAATTTGACCTAATTTACATTTATAGGTGAGTCAGCCCAGCAGTAGCAGAATACCCACTACTGACAAGTACACATGGAATAGTTACTGAGGCAGACCATATTCTGAGCCATTAAACAAATTTGATCAACTTTAAAAGGATTGAAATTACACAAAGTATATAATCACAATGGAATTAAACCAGAAATAACAAATACCTGAAAAACTCTAAATATTTGGAAATGAAGTATCATACTTCCAGTTAACCTATGAATCAAAGAAGAAATCACTAGGAAAAATAGAAAACATTTTGGATTAAATGAAAATGAAATATTAAGATTTATAACATTAACTTCTTATGTTAGAAAAGAAGAACAATCTCAGTTCAATAATTTAGACTTCTTTCTTAAGAAACCAGAAAAAAACCCCCAGCAAATTAAAACCAAAGCAAGTGAAATGAAGGAAATCATAAAGATTAGAAATAAGTGGGATGAAACAGGAGAAGAATAGAGGAAATAAATGCAACCAAAAGTTTGTTCTTTGAAAAGATCAGTATAATTGATAAACCATGTAGCAAGATTAATAAAGAAAAGAAAATTCCAATCCAGTATCACAGAGGCAGAAATTTTAGCAAGTAAAATCCAGCAAAAGGGTGACATATGATAAGGAAACCAGGTTCATCTTATGAATGCAAGGTTGGTTCAAATTTCAAAAAGCAATCAGTTTAGTTCATTGTATCAACACTCTTTAAAAAGAAAAAGTACATTATCTCAATAGATATTGGAAGATTGCTTGAAAAATTCAATATCTATTCATGATAAAAACTGTCTACAAACTAAGAATAGAAGAAAATTTCTGTAACCTCATATGTAATATCTATGACTAATCTATTAATAGCATATTTAATCATAAAAATTAATGTAATTAATGTTTCTCCCTGAGATTGAGAAAAAAGCAATGATGCCAGGTTTTCCACTTCTTTCAGCATTTCACAGGAGATAATTAGGCATTGCAATAAGATATGAGAAAGAAATAAAAGTCATATAGATCAGAAAAGAAGTAAAACTTTCTTTGTTTTCAGATGACATTATTCATGTAGAAAATTATAAAGAATCTCCACAAACAGCTGCTAGAACTGATAGTGAATTCAGCAAGGTGGCAGGGTTGAATGATAATGTACAAAAATTAATTATATTTTTGTAGACAAGGAATGAATATTTGGAAATTATAATTTTAAAAATGCCCTTTAATGACATCAAAATGCTTAAATTTAACAAAATATGCACAGATTTTGTATGTCAAGTATTATAAATTATTGCTGAGAAAAATTCAAGAATATCCAATTAAATAGAATGATATAGCATACTAATAAATTGAAAGGCTCAATATTATTAAGATTTCTTCCAAAATTTATCTGTGGATTCAAAAGAATACCAATCCAAATCTCAGTGAAGACTGAAACAGGATCTGCACCTCTCACCTCTCACAAAAATTAACTCACAGTGGATAACAGACTTAAACCTAAGGCATTAAATGATAAGAATTCTAGAAGAAAATGTTGGAAAAACTCTTCTAGACATTGGCCGAGGCAAAGAATTTATGAAGAAGACCCCAAAAGCAATCACAACAACTAAAATAAATAAATGGGACCTGATCAAATTAAAAAGCTTCTGCACAGCCAAGGAAATTATTATCAGAGTGAATAGACAACCTACAGAATGGGAGAAAATATTTGCATGCTATGTATCCGATAAAGGCCTGATAACTAGAAACCTGTAAAGAACTCAGGCAAATCAGCAAGAAAAAAATCAAACAACTCTTTTAAAAAGTGGGCAAAGGACATGAACAGAAACATTTGAAAGAGGATAAACCAATGGCCAAGAAACATATGAAAAAAATGCTCAATATCTCTAATCATCAGGGAAATGCAAATCAAAACCACAATGAGATATCACTTAACTCCAGTGAAAATGGCTTTTATCAAAAAGTCCCAAAACAGCAAATGTTGGTGTGGATGGGGAGAGACTGGAACACTCATACACTGCTGGTGGGACTGCAAACTAGTACAACCTCTATGGAAAGTTGTATGAAGATACCTCAAAAAACTAAAAGTAGAACTACCATTTGATCCAGCAATCCCACTACTGGATATTTACCCAAAGGAAAAAAAGACATTCTATAAAAAAGATAATCTGTACTTGAATGTTTGTAGCAGCACAACTCACAATTGCAAGGATGTGGAAACAACCCAAGTGCCCATCAGTATATGAGTGGATTAATAAAATGTGGTATATGTATACCATAGAGTACTACTCAGCCATAAAAATGGTGAACTAATACCTCTTGTATTAACCCGGATGGAACTGGAAGTGAAGTATCACAAGAATGGAAAAACAAACACCACGTACTCACCATTAAATTGGTACTAATTGATCAACACTTAGGTGCACATATGGAAGTATCATTCATCGGGGATTGGGCAGGTGGTGAGGGAGGAGAGGTTGGGTAAATTCCTGAACAATAAAAGGACTTTTCATGCAGCTGTTTAAAAGATTAGGTCATTAGCAATGTAATACACCACACAGAACTTTGAACAGACTTGGGCACAAGAAAAAATCCATTATTGATCCTTAATCATTTTTCTGTAGCTTTAGCATCCTCCTCTCCTGCATGTCTTAGTCCATCTTCTCTACTTTCTGGAGCTTGATCCATCAATTACCACTCTTCCTTTTGCCTTCGACCTCTGCCTTTCCTCTGTCTTATTTCCCCAAGCCTTCTGTGGTAGGCATCTTATGACAGGGCGCTGAGTAGTATCTACTATGTGTATTCATGTCCTTGTGTAATCTTCTCCCCTTGAGTGTGGGCTGAACATAATGACTTGCCTCTAATGAATAGAATAAAGCAAAAAGTGATGAGATATCACTTCCATGATTAGGTTAAAAAGACTGAGTAATATCTTACTAGTATTCTCTCTCACTAGCACTCTCTGTCTCTTGCCTTCTTGACTTGTTAACTTTCATGAAGTAAACTGCCATGTTAGAGAGGCCCACATGGCAAAAACTGAGAGCTAACTCTGGCCAATGGGCAATGAGAAAACTGTGGTCCTCAGTCCAACAGTACATGGGGAACTGAATCCTGCCAACAATCATATGAGTAAGTTTGGAAAGCATATCCTTCTGCAGCTGAGCTTTGAGATGACTGGGCCTGGCAAGTACATAGTAAAGAATTTAGCCTTGTCCAAAAGGATCTGGCCATTGGCTACTGAAAGGTAATCTCTAAGCCCTTGGAATGTTGTGTCTGATAAGAGGGTCTTTTGTGCCTAGGGCCTAGGGTTATACTAGATAGTCTACCAATATGATTTGGGTTGGTGTTAACCATGCCTGAAAGACCAACAGTGTAATTTAAGGTGGGCCTTTGGGTCATGTGGTATCAGTCAACCTGGAACTGAGATCAGCCATGTGGGTATCCATCATGCCTACATAATGAAGACCCACTAAAAACTCTGAACACTGAGGCTTGGGCAAGCTTCCCTGGTTGGCAGTATTCTGGGCATATTGTCACATACCCATGCTGGGAAAGTAATGCTTCATGATTCCACTTGGAAAAGAAAACAGAAGCTTCACTAAACAAAAGTTTGGTATTTTCTCAGACTCTGCCCTATGTGTTTCTTCTCTTGTCTGATTTGAATGTGTATCCTTTCCCTATAATAATCCATAACTGTGAGGTATAATAGTTTTCAATGAGTTCTGTGAATTTTCTAACAAATTATTAAAATTGAGAGTGGTTTTGAGAACCCCTTGAACCTGCAATTGGCATCAAAAGTGAGGATAGTCTTGCGTGGACTGTTTTCCCCCTAACTTCACAGTTGGCTAAACTCCTGTAGCAGAATTGCTGCCAGTTAAACACCGACTATGGCTGACACCTCGATTGCAGCCTGTAAAAGACCCTAGAGCAGAGCACCTACTTAAGCCATATCCAGATTTCTGGATGAAATAATAAATTTTATTGAGAAAATAAAATGTTGTTATCTTTAGAAACTATGAGATAATAAATTTTGTTGTTTCAAGTCACTAAGTTTTGGTATAACTTATTACATAGCAATAGATAACTAATATAACTGCTAACATACTAAAAAAAAAAAAACAAATCTTACTCGTGAATATCTAAACAGTCACATTGATTCTGAGTCTAACCAAATTATGATGGTTCCTTTCAGGTCTCATCCTCTCTAAATATATTTTTAAATTAATAGCTTTACTTTTTAGAGCATTTTTTAGGCTTTTTTACATTTAAAAAATTTTTCTATAGATAGGTCCTCACTATATTGCCCAGGCTAGTCTTGAATTCCTGAGCTCAAGTGATCCTCCTGCCTCAACCTCCCAACTAACTGGGATGACAGGCATGTGCCACTGTGCCCAGCTTGCATTTTTAGGTTTTTAGAAAAAATGAATAGAAAGTACAGAGAATTCCCATATGTTCCCTTACCCCTCTCCCCATACGCTCTGTATTTTTTTCCTAACCAACCTACTCACAACTACAGTTTCTATTTCTAGTTCTGTGCAAATTACTCTAAAATTTATATCGCTATTCAAACCTTTCCTCTGAGCCGCAGGTCTATAAATACAACTACCTGCTTACTATCTCCTCATGAATGTCTCAAAAAAAACCCCTCAAAATCTATGTCTAATAATGAATGCATTATTCATTCTTCCAAGCCAAATCTTCTTACAGAAACGTCTATATATGATACTGCGTTCTTCCATGACAAAAAGCCTGAAGCCTTAATAGTAGCTGATTTTGACAATCTTGTTTCCCTTATCCCTGTATTTATTTCCTCACCAAGTATTTTCAGTTTTATTTAATTTCTTCAGAACCCAACCACTTAACCTCCACATCCATCACTACCATCCAAACCAAAGGGATGAAGAGCTGTATGTATCTCTCACCAAGAACTGCAATAACTTCTTAACTTCTCAACAAACAATCACTATGCATATGACCTTCCCACTCCATGTCTTCTTTACACTTCACCCAAAGTGATATTTTTTCTAAAATGCTAGTAGGATAACATCATCCTCTCCTTTATGTTTAAGATCACTGCTCTTAAGATTCAGACAAAACTTAATAAGGCCTGTAAGACACTGAGTGTTCTGACTCCTAACTACTTCTTCTTAGCTTTACACAGAACCAAAATCATCCTTATTGTAGTGCTCCGGCCATACTGGTCTCCTACCTTTCTTTTGTACATGCTCTTTTCTTTGCCTATAATGTGCTTCCTTTCCCCTCTTGGCTGGCAATACTGAACATCCTTCAGATTTCTACATAAATCACCTCCTCAGGGAAGCCTTTCAAGACCTCCCTAATAATCCTAAATCTCTCTAGTATTGGTTCCCACATAGTTCACTTTGGAAACACTTGCCACAGGTAAAATTTTCTATTAGCATATGTAATTATTTGATATTATTTGTATCCTACACTATGCTGTAAGCTTCAAGAGGAGAGGAACCATGTCAGCTTTTATTTAACATTATACCATCAAAGCACAGCAACTGTATCTTGAGGAGGCTCAATAAATATTTATTGAATGAATGGGTGAACACATTGTTGAGGTGATTTTTACATGTGGTGGGAAGACTTTGGGTGGTTTTTCAGACACATCTGATTTCAAAACCTGTGTTTATTTATTCTGCCACTGTAAGCAAGCTATTTTACCTTTCTTGGGATCTTTTTCTGTTTGTACCTGTCTGGCTTGTTGTGATAATTACATAAAAAAGGTAAGTAAAGCCTCCAACATAGTGCAGTATGAGCTGTCTGGCCTCCCTTTCATGCCCACCTGAACTTTAAGGGCTGGCATAAGATATAAGATAGGGTTGAAGCCTGTGGTGATTTGCAGGTTGTAATCCCTCTATAAAGACATACAAATACATTAGTAAAAACCATATTCAGGTCAAGGAAAATACATTACTAAGCCAAATTGGCCTTCTGGCTGCCAGTTTGCAACCCCTGAATTCTAGTCTGTATCACAGTATCATTATGCAAATGAAGATAGGTTGGTAAATGCTTATTTTAAGTATGTAAAACTGTTCTATACCCTTTACCTCTTGCTTCTTGACACATCTAAAAGGTCCTATGTAGATTTAGAACGGGGATGGGAATAGGACACCTTAATTGACAATCCCTCCAAGACAACAGGGAATGAAAGAGAGGTCGTTCTCCAAAGCATAGGTAGAGTGCCATTACCAAAGCAAGGAGTATTAGATGCTGGAGAGCCGAAGAAACAGATGCCCTACCTACATCCTGTTCCCTTCTCTTCCTGGTGGGATTTCTTATTTTCCTATGTACTACTTAATATCACTCCCTCTGTGATGTCACTTCCTATCATAACACCTCAATATCCAGGAAAAATAAATTATTCTATCTTTTACATTTTTATAAGTGGGTGTCATCACCTTTAACATGCCACAAGAAAAAAGCTGGAATGTATCTGCCTGCCTGTGACAAGCAGTATTCTCCAGGGAGAAAGATTCTACTGCACAGATAAGATGGTGCACTACTTCTTGCCCTGCTTCTAACCATAATTTCTTGTATTTTTTTATTTAGTTATCTGGTTTCCCCTTCTCCCCAAAGTTATAGATCCTTAGCCATATTTTTGACTAAGGCTTCAGTAATTTCTTGCTTAGCTCAAGATACCTCCTTCTGCAACTTGCCTTGCAAAATCCTCAACCCTGGCTATCTTTCAACCTCTTCTTCTCTGATCAAGGACTATACTGAAGGCCCTTCTGATGTTTTATAGTTCTTTCCTAAATATCCTTGGGTTAGATTTTCATATCATACAAGTAGGAAACATAACTTACTTACATATATACACAGATAATCATGCCTATGTCTGTCTCCTTACCAGACTGTAAGCTTGAGATTTGTTCATTATTTTATCCTCAGAATCTAGAATAGTAGCTGTTTATACAGTAGGGCTTTAAAAATCCTTTTGATTAAATGAATAGAATGTTGCATCTGGTGTTTAACTATCGATAGTTATATCCTTGTTTTGGAAATCTTTTTGAAAGATGTTATCATGGTATTCTCTTAGCCTTGGTGTTTCACCTGAGGCACCAACCTGAGAAAAACAGTTGTAATGTACCCAATATTTTAACTGAGGTGCTAGACCATTTGCTTTTACCAACAAATTTGTTTTTATTCACTCGTTATGTATACATATTATGTGTACACTATATATGAGAATTTACTAGGAGGACAAAGTTTCTACAGTGATGATTCCTGTAGCGATTAGGTATGGAAAGCTACAGTGTTTCCCTTCTTCTCTAAGTCAAAGAGGGGAACTTCAGAGAACCACTTAGGCTGACATGTATCCCCTGGCATTTGTGGCACACAGGAATTGATCCATGTCTCAAGCTGACAAATCTAAAGGCAAAAGGTTGGCTGGAGTGGCTTGTGGTGGCAGAGCAAGGAGACAGTGCTGTGGAAGGAGTAAACTGTATTGTCACTGGGGTAGGGAAACTGTGTGGATCCTGAGGCAGGGAGCCAGACCTGGGGATTGTTGAGAGAAAGCTTGCCTAAGAAGATTGCTTGCAGGCATCAGATGGCGTCAACAGAAAAAGACTGGGGGTGACAACTGGGAACTCTCCCTTTCCCCCAGGTGCTGGTGGCAATCCTTTGCAGCTGGCAAAAGAAGGCAAAAATTGGATCAAATCTCTTCCTTGCATAAAATCCTGCAGTGGCCTCATACTGTACTTAGAGTGAAATCCCCTAAACTCCTCACCATTATAATTTGAGCCCTTCCTATGTCTACAATCTTATCCTGTACGACTCTCCACCTCTGTCACAAAGCATCAACCACACTGGCATTCTTTCGGTTCTTCTCATACACAGTATTTTTCCCTGCCTCCAAATGTTTGAATAAGCTGTGGCTTATGCCAGGACTATTATTTTTTAAAAACTTTTAATTATTATGTGGACATAATAGTTGTATGCCTTTATATAGGGTACATGTGATGTTTTAATACAGGCATACAATGTGGATTAATCAAATCAGTTAATTGGGATATCAGTCTTTCAAGCATTTATCATTTCTTTGTGTCAGGAACAATCCAATTCCACTTTAGTTATTTTAAAGTGTAACATAATTGATTGTTGATTATAGTCACTTTGTTGGGCTATCAAATATTATTCATTTTATCTAACACCTAACTATATTTTTGCACCCATTAACCAACCCCACTTTATGCCTCCACCACCACTAGTACCCTTCCCAGCCTCTGGTAACCATCATTCTATTCTCTGTCTCCATGTGATCAATTGTTTTTAATATTTAGCTCCAACATATGAATGAGAACATAAGAGATTTGTCTTTCTGTGCTTGGCTTATTTCACTTAATCTTCTCCAGCTCCATCCATGTTGTTGCAAATGGCAGGATTTCATTCTTTTTTGTGGCTATATAATATTCCATGGTATACTCATACCATGAATTCTTTATCCATTCATCTGTTGATGGATAAATCTTGGCTATTGTGAATAATGCTGCAATAAACATGGGAGCAAAACTGTCTTTTCAATATACTGGATTCCCCTCCTTTGGATATATACCCAGCAGAGGGATTGCTGGGTCATATGATAGTTCTATTTTTAGTTTTTTGAGGAACCTCTATACTGTTCTCGGTAGTAGTTGCACTAATTTACATTCCCACCAACAGTGTATGAAGGTTCCCCTTTGTCCACATCTTTGCCAGCATTCATTATTGCCTGTCTTTTTGATAAAAGCCATTTTAACTAGGGTAAGATGATATCTCATGGAAGGTTTGATTTACATTTCTCTGATGGCTAATCATGTGGAGCATTTTTTCATATACCTGTTGGCCATGTATATGTCTTCTTTTGAAAAATATCTATTCAGATCCTTTGCCCATTTTTTAACTGGGTTATTTGCTTTTTTCTTATTCCCTTTTCAGATGGGTAGTTTGCAAATATTTTCTCCCATTATGTGGGTTGTCTTTCACCTTGTGATTGTTTCCTTTGCTTTCCAGAAGATTTTTAGCTCGGTGTGATCCCATTTGTCTAATTTTTCTTTGGTTGCCTGTGCTTTGGAGGTATTATTACTCAAAAAGTCTTTGCCCAGACCAATGTCTGGAAGCATTTCCCCAATGTTTTCTTTTAGTGGTTTCATAATTCCAGCTCTTAGATTTAAATCTTTCAT
>RJWJ010032848.1:0-18299 GCA_004363605.1 Indri indri
AATATTTTGTATTTTTTTCATTTATCTTTTAAACTTATTTAGAATTCACTTTGGCATATGGTACAGACGTAACTTCAGCTTTTCTGCAAATAACTACCCATTTGTTTTAGTTCCACATATTTAATAAGACATCCTCTGCCTCCCTGCCCTCTGCCCTCGTTTGTAAAACCCAGGTCTGGGTTTATCTATTCTATTTCACTGATCCTTCTTTCACCTGAATCATACAATTTTAGCTATTATGACTTCATCAGGCTACAGTCTTCTCCTCCACTATCTTTTCTCTAGAAAAATGTTCCCAACTATTTTAACTCTTCTTCATTTCTAAGATGCTACTTATTTCTCTGTTTTACAACACACTGGTATGTTTTATCATTTCTTAAAAACAATTAAAAATTCTAACTGCAAAGGTAACTAAGAATAATGGCTAAAATAGAGTTTATATCCTTATCCTGTATTATCTTGATATTAGAGAGCTGGCTAACTATAAACTCCAATGGAGCACAGTAAACAGTGCCTGCAGTAATCAGCAGGAAAAATATTGCTAAAAAAGCAATTTGTACACCAAGTAAAATAAAAAAATAAACTCAGAAGTTCAGTCATCTAAACCAAAAAACCAGAACAATTTCATTAACCCTAACAGCATTAACTTCATTAAAGACAGAATACCAAAAAGCTGTCTGAATGTGCCAAATAAATATTCATATATACCTGTCTCACTAATTGCTCTTCTTCTAGATGAGGTAGATGGTCTAGAAACCAAATTTGAAGATGACGGTTTCTCTTCCTGTAGCTCTTCCACAGGATCCTAAGCATTCAAGAAAAAAAAAAAAAAATATGACAAACTAAACATAATGTCAGGAAACCAAAATTCTGTGTTTTAAATAACCTCTCCAATTTTCAAGAAATATTATACTAGAATGAGAAATTTACTTAAAGATTACCTTTTGATCACTCCCACCTTCAAGGCGACATCTGTTCTCACTCACAGATGTACCTGAGTCTGATGGTTCTGAGAGAAAATGAAAACAAAGAATCACAAATTAGGCTATTCAATAGATTATCAGTCCAACATAAACTCTTACACAATTTAACCTTTCAACAAACATTAAACATGTATTTCCCAGATGCCAGCCCCATGCTAAATACTACAGATATAAATAACTCAATTTTAATAGAGAAGATACATAAAAGAGTGATTATAAAGTACAATAAACACATTAAAAGAAGTATATAAATTCTCTGTGTATAAATTCACAGGGAAGATGGGATAGTAACTACTTGGTAGGGAGGGGAGGGTCTGAGGAGCAAAGAATCAGGAAAGGTTTCGTAGTACAATGTAGAAATAGGGATGGGATAGGCCATTCCAGACCACAGGAATAGCATGTGAAAAAGAATCCAGAGGCAAACAGTTCTTGTTGCAGGAACTACAGGTAGTTCATTTTTACCGGAATGTAAGCAGGGTCAGACTGTAAAGGATTCTGTGTGTCTAGCCAAACAGCACAAGGACGTCAACAAGCAACACTCATGATGTCATTCCCACATTACTGCATTCTTCCCAGTGGACACTTCAGAATCTTCCCTAAGACAATGTTGTAGCCACTCCCATTAAAAAGGGTTTTAGTCTAAGAAATAAAACTGATTTCTTAGCTCACAGAAGGTAGTATATCCAGAGAGTAATAATGAACCCCTAAATGGTAATTTTAAGCAGAAGAACAACAAATCACTCTGGGAAAAGAGAAGAAAAAGAGGGTACAGGCAAGGAAACCAGTATTATAGCAGGGAAACCAGTATTAGCTGCAATGTAACAAAGAAGTATTAAAGCCTAAATTAAGGCATGGAAAAAATAATTCAAGAGAAATTAAAAAGGTAAAAACCAACAAGACCTGGTCTGGTGTCTGATATACAAAGCAAGGGAGAAAGGAGTTAAGACTCTAAGATTCTGTCTTGAGTGAATAAATGGGTAGCATCATTCACTAAGAGAGAAACATTAGAAAGCTGAACAGATTTGGATGGCAAGATGACGAACTAAAATGAGTTACGCAGGTAGACAGGTTTAGCTCGTAGATGGATAGATAGAATTGGAGCTCAAAAGTCTAAGAAAGTTTCAGATTTGGAATATATACAAGATCATAATCAAATACCCTTTACTACCCCCTTGGAAACATTTTCATCTTAACAGTGAAGTCATGCCTGAGCATTAACATTTTGAAATGATACATTATTATGTATTAATTTTCTTTTTATACTGTGGGTAAGGCATTATACTGATTTTCTTAAATTGCACATACAGATAGGTTTTATTATCCAGGAATTTTGGTTTAGTATAATATAGGACTTTTTTTTTTTTTTTTGAGACAGAGTCTCACTGTGTTGCCTGGGCTAGAGTGCCGTGGCGTCAGCCTAGCTCACAGCAACCTCAAACTCTGGGGCTCAAGCGATCCTTCTGCCTCAGCCTGCTGAGTAGCTGGGACTACAGGCATGTGCCACCATGCCGGCTAATTTTTTTTTCTATATATTTTTAGTTGTCCGATTAATTTCTTTCTATTTTTAGTAGAGATGGGGTCTCGCTCTTGCTCAGGCTGGTTTCGAACTCCTGAGCTCAAACAATCCGCCCGCCTTGGCCTCCCAGAGTGCTAGGATTACAGGAGTGAGCCACTGCGCCCGGCCAGATATAGGACTTTTGAAGTTAATTCTACTGAACCCTAAAATAAACTCAGAATGGAAATAAGTAATTTACATGTTACCATCTCATTAATATAAGTTTCCTAGTAATCTGTCAAAGTTTATTTAAATGAATGAATGAATATATCAGGGAAACATCGGAAAACTCAAAATATTACTGCAAATACTATAGTTGTATATTTTGCCATCATATGATTTCTTGAAGAGCTTTAAAACAATAAAATGCCAAGTCACCAGCCTAATAACTTCTTTTATTTGGGGATAAGATGATACATTTTTCTGGGTTTTAAATTCTAACTTAGGAAAAAAAGTATTCAACACATTTAGTAAACACCACATTAATAAAACACCATGCTATGTGATACAGAATGCAAACCTGACTAGACACAGGTAACAGAAATATAAACAAGTGTAACAAAGCAATATAACAATAAAATCTGAACATGGAGAGAGGGAGCACAAGGCAGCGGTCAATTCATTCTGGTAACTAGGTAAGCTCCTGAGAGCCGTTTTTTGTTTTTGTTTTTTTGAGACAGAGTCTGGCTCTGTTGCCCGGGCTAGAGTGCCGTGGCATCAGCCTAGCTCACAGCAACCTCAAACTCCTGGGCTCAAGCAATCCTACTGCCTCAGCCTCCCGAGTAGCTGGGACTACAGGAATGCGCCACCATGCTCGGTTAACTTTTTCTATATATATATTTTTAGTTGTCCAGATAATTTCTTTCTATTTTTAGTAGAGATGTGGTCTCACTCTTGCTCAGGCTGGTCTTGAACTCCTGACCTTGAGCGATCCTCCCACCTCAGTCTCCCAGAGTGCCAGGATTACAGGCGTGAGCCACTGCGCCCGGCCAAGAGCAGTTTTTAATAACAGTTTGAGGATGAACTTAAGGGCTGTAGTGTATTGAAGATAGCTCCAACCAGCACTCAAAAGTAAAACTGTGTACATCTCGTCCCAACTCCATGTTTGTAGCCTGAAAATGGGAGTATTTATACCATGGAAATCAGCAACCACACAAATGAGGGCTTTTCCCATGGACAGTGGGTTGTTAAATATTTACCAACATATCAATGTATATGTATATGTGCATCTTTCTGGAACAAGAACCCAGTGCTTTCATCAGATTATCAAAGGGGCATGTTACCCAAAAATAGCCAGTTTAAGAACTGCAAGTCTAAAAAATGACCAGTTAAGAACATCAAGTAGGGACATAAAATGCCACTTACCTACACAAACTGGTAAACAAAGTATCATCTATTACCCAAAAAAAAAAAAAAAACCATCCTCCATGGGTCTACCTAGGTACTACATTATTTTCCAATGCCTTTCAACACATTTTTCAAGGTTTCATCATATCTCTATTAAGCAGGAGCTTTTGAAATTATCTGTCTTTCACATCAAATCCTAACTCTGGTATCCCAAGGCTTAAACTGATATAATCAGATATTTAGCTTTACATTAGAACCTTAGTTTTATGTTTAGCTCCATACAAACTTCTTCCTGTTAAATTTATGACTTTTATAGCAACTTTTAAAGAGAATCATAATTATATATATGCACATAAACAAAAATGTCTTTAAAATGTTTTTATGATATATGTTTATGATGTTCAAAATTAACTTACCCTGCTGATTGACTACTACCAAGTTTCTGTAGATCATTGTATATATTTTCCTTGTAGGAGAAAAAAAAATCAAGAAATATTCATTTTAAAATAAAAATTAAACTGAATTTAACCAGACTTCTAAATGCATATTTAGTATGAACTATTGCACACATTCAAAACCCAATTTTAAATCACTGTATTCAAATTATATCACTGGCAAGGTTCTAGACCCTTGAAAGCACCACAGTAATGAGTAGCACAATGATTACATACAGCTATTTTTAATAATCACTACGGTCTCTCAGGGTGAAAGACCTCACATCTCCATTTCCTGAAATGTGCTTTGTTTGAACTTTACCAAAAAAGGCCCCCCAAAAATGGGTGTGCAAGCAGGAAGCAAGTTAGTATATTTATTTTGAAACAGAAATGAATTTTTTTTTTAGCTCTGTGCTTAGAAGCACACTGCCTAAAATAGTAGTCAGTTATGCAAAACCCACTAAATCGAAACTTGGTATATTCTTAACTTTAATCAACCTTGGATCAATCATCTAATGGATTTTCTTCCTTGATCTTAAAACTTATTAAAACATAAAGCAGTTATTCATTCATTCAATAAATATAGACTGAGAATCTACAATGTATCAGTCAAAACTATTCTAGACACTGGGGAAAAACAAAGAATAAAACAGAAAACAAACCTCTGTCCCATGGAGCTTATATCTTAACAGGAAAACAATTCATTTATCCCAGTATTCACTGATGTCACGACACATTTTTCTTTTTCTTAAGTTTTTAAACTAATGATTTTAGAGAATGTTTGCCACAAAATACCATTTCTAATTCTCAGTGTTAAGGGGAAAAAGTACCAATCCCAACTATCTCTTTTCACCCTTGGGAAAGATGATACAGCAATCTAAATCTCCCTGCCCCCCAAAACACACACACACAAAGAAACCCTACAATACTCCTATTCATATCCTTTTTCTTTCTTTCTTTCTTTCTTTATTTTTTTGTGAGACAGAGTCTTACTCTGTTGCCTGGGCTAGAGTGCCCTGGCATCAGCCTAGCTCACAGCAACCTCAAACTTCCGGGCTCAAATGATCCTCCTGCCTCAGCTTCCCAATTAGCTGGGACAACAGGCACACACCACCACACCCGGCCAATTTTTTTTTTTTTCTAGTCGCCTGGCTAATTTTTTCTATTTTTAGTAGAAATGGGGTCTCACTCTTGCTCAGGCTGGTCTCGAACTCCTGAGCTCAAGCAATCCTCCCGCCTTGGCCTCCCAGAGTGCTAGGATTACAGGCGTGAGCCACCGTGCCCGGCCCATATCCTTTTTCAAGTCAGCGATTTCCTCAATTTCTAATCTCTCAACATTTAGAATTCAAGTCAAAGATAATTATATCAAAAATTACACCTCCAAACATTATCAGAAGATTAAATATTCAAAGGATGAAAAATACATAATTATTTATTAAATTTATAAAAGTAAATCTTATATCCCAAAGCCAAGTATAAAACGACAACATGAATAAATGTTAAATAGAAGTGGTTTGTCATTGGGCTTATATAATGTTAAATTAAAGAAGATGGAATTAAACATGGTACTATGTTCACAACTTGGTTAAAACATACATTTGTACACAATATGAAAATGACTACTAAAAATATCTTTTGGTGACAAACTAGTCATTTATTCCCCATTTTTTTTCATACTTTTCTTAGCTGTCTTAATGTTCAATAATGTATTATGTTTATATTAATAAAATTGTCTTAAAGCTAAAATATCCCATTTAATTACTATCTTTTTAGCTATATTATTGAGCATTCAATACTAGAAGCCAGTTAACTGTTTCAGGTCAAAAGTATTCATCCCCTTTATTAAGATACAAATGGTAAGGCTCAACACCGATTGACTACACTAAATCAAACGTGACAATTCCAAACGTAAGGTAAGAATGACTGAAAAAACATTCAGTTCCAAGAAGAATAATTCTAGAAATGTTACTTGGGTTAAATTCTGCTGATAAGTGCCATAATGATATATGACAAAATGACTTCCAAAGTAACTAAGGTTCAAGTTTCCAAGCTTTACCACATGGTGGGATAAAGATTGTTTCTGAAGGTGATCAGAATAATAATTTATAGTATGTGACTGCAGCTAACATTTGAATGCTATGTGCCAAACACTATGATTTTTATACAATGTCTTTTTGTGAAATATAACCTCCACATAAGATATATATATAATCCATATTTTATAAATGGGAAACTAAGACTTAGGTTAAGTCAATTTACCTCATTACACAGCTAGTAATGACCCAGCTAGGTCTCAAACACAGCTCAGGTTCTCAAATCTGTTAGAGCTAAGAAATTAAATTTCAGCATCTTTTATATATATTGCAACAATTTTTCTCTGATAAAAGGGAGTAAGGGTGGAGGTGAATTGAAATGTTAGCCCAGTTGGCTTTTTCTAGTAGACTAAACTGAAGAATTTACCTGTGCTCTTTCACAGAGAAGCTTGGCACTCCAAACAAATCTCCTAGAAGATCATTTGAACAATATACAATATGTTGTTGCTTCTCATCATATAATCGTTTAGTCATAATATACTGGCCAAGATAAAATATAACCTGAAATAGAAATGATTTCTGAGCATTAAAGAAAACTAAATGTTAGTTTCAAATACATTCAATAATATCCCATTTATCTCAACAGGCTTAAACCACCGGCAACCATATCCACAATTGTGTAGAATAACAACCATTTTATACTCTAAAACAAACAACTTTAAAATTTTTTCCTTTTGACGGAAATAGAAATAATTGCTTCTCTATTTACTTAAACCTTAAATTTTTTTTTTTGCCTTGCAGACTTTAACTCTGCCCAGATAACTAAATACTAACATATTAGAAAGAAAAAGACAGCAAAATACAAAAACCACTGAGAGCAATAAAAAGTTGCAGAATAAAAAAAAAAAATCAACTAAAATATGGCAGTGACCTGGAGCCATTTTATAAATAGTCATGAACACCATACACCCTCCGTAGCCTCTGAGCTCATCAGAGAGATAGGAAAATGGCCAATGACATCTACATAACAGTTTGAGAGAATTCAGTGAATGAAATAAACCCTCAAAGATATCAATATAATCTATATAGCAATAAATAATCAAAATAATGACCCTGAGCCATCAATATAAAGTTAAATTATATTCCATGTGCTCCATTAAGACACAGAAGTTGGCAACACACTTTAAGATATCCAGATACAAACCCATTAACAGCCACCTAAATATGTGTGGCATTTTACAGTTTACAACATACTTTTACAAGTACCGTATCACACACACAGACTGAAAATAAAGGGACAGAAAAAGATACTCAATGCAAACGGAAACCAAAAAAAAGCAGGAGTAGCTATACGTCTATTAGATAAAATAGATTTCAAGACAAAAACTGTAAAAAGAAACAAAGAAGGTCATCAGATAATGATAAAAGGGTCAATTCAGCAAAAGGATATAACAATTCTAAATATATATGCATCTAATACCGGAGCACTCAGAGCTAAAAAGAGATAGACCCCAGTACAATAATTGCTGGAGACCAACAATTCACTTTTAGCACTGGACAGAACATCCACACAGAAAATCAATAATGAAACACTGGACATAATCTGCACTATAGACCAAATGGACCTAACAGATACTTATAGAATGTTTCATCCAGCAGCTGCAGCATTCACATTCTTTTCCTCAGCTCATGGATCATTCTCAAACCACATGTCAGACTACAAAACAAGTCTCAAAAAATTCAAAAAAAGAAATCACGCTAAGTATTTTTTCTGACAATGTAATAAAACTAGAAGTCAATTACAAGAGGAACACTGGAAAATACACGAACACATGGAAATTAAACAGTATGTTCCTAAGTGATCAGTGGGTCAATGAAGAGATTAAGAAGGAAATTAAAAATTTCTTGAAACAAATGAAAATGAAAACACAACATATCAAAACCTATGGGATACAGCAAAAGCAGTAATAAGAAAGTTTATAGCAATATGTGCCTACATCAAAAAAGTCGAAAAGCTTAAATAAACAACCTAACAATACATCTCAAAGAACTAGAAAAACAAGAGCAAACCAACCCCAAAATTAGGAGAAATAATAAAGATCAGAGCAGAAATAAATGAAAGTGAAACCAAAAACATTACAAAACATCAACAAAACAAAAAGTTGGTTTTTTGAAAAGATAAACAAAATAGACGCACCTTTTGCCAGACTAAGAAAAAAAAATAGAGAAGACCCAAATAAATAAAATCAGAGATAAAAAGAAGGGCAGGCACGGTGACTCAGGAGTTCAAGACCAGCCTGAGCAAAAGCAAGACCCCATCTCTACTAAAAATAGAAAAACTAGCCAGGTGTTGTGGCATGTGCCTATATTCCCAGCTACTAGGGAGGCTGAGGCAAGAGGATCTCTTGAGCCCAGGAGTTTGAGATTGCAGTGAGCTACGATGATAACACTATACTCTACCCAGGGCAACAGACTCGGTCTCAAAAAAAAAAAAAAAGAAAAAAAGGGCAGGGGGGTAGACGTTACAACTGATACCGCAGAAATCCAAAGGATCATTAGAGACTACTACAAGCAACCCTATGCCAATAAATTAGAAAACCTAGAAGAAATGGATAAATTATTCTTCATGATTAAGTGGCATTCATCCCAGGGATACAAGGATGGTTCAACATATGCAAATCAATGTAATACATTCTATCAACAGAACAAAGGACAAAAACCGTATGATCATTTCAATTGATACTGAAAAAGCACTTGATAAAATTCAGCATCCCTTCATCATAAAAACTCTCAATAAACTGGGTATAGAAGAAACTTACCTCAACATGGTAAAAGCCATATGTGATAGACCCACAGCTAGTATCATACCGAATGGGGAAAAACTGAAAGCTTTTCCTTTAAGATCTGGAACAAGACAAGGATGCCCGCTTTCACCATTGTTATTTAAGATAGTACTGGAAGTTCTAGCTAGAGCAATCAGACAAGAGAAAGAAATAAAGAGCATCCAAATTGGAAAAGAAGAAGTCAAATTACTCTTGTTTTCAGACAATATAATCTTATATCTAGAGAAACTTAAAGATTCCACTCAAAAACTATTATAGCAGGCCAGGCGTGGTGGCTCACGCCTGTAATAGTAGCACTCTGGGAGGCCAAGGCGGGAGGATCGCTTGAGGTCAGCAGTTCGAGACCAGCCTGAGCAAGAGCGAGACCCCGTCTCTACTAAAAATAGAAAAAAAAAAAAAAATTAGCCAGTCAACTAAAAATAGAAACAAAAAATTAACCAGGCGTGGTGGCTCACGCCAATAGTCCCAGCTACTTCAGAGGCTGAGGCAGGAGGATCACATGAGCCCAGGAGTTTGAGGTTGCTATGAGCTATGCTGATGCCACGGCACTCACTCTAGCCTGGGCAACAAAGCGAGAATCTGTCTCAGAAAAAAAAAAAAAAAAAAAAAAAAAAAAAAAAAAAAAAAAAAAAAAAAAAAACTATTATAGCAGATAAACAATTCAGTAAAGTTGCAGAACCCAAAGTCAACATACAAAAATCAGTAGCATTTCTATATGCCAACAGTAAACAATCCGAAAAGGAAACCAAGAAAGTAATCCCATTTATAATAGCTACAAATAAAATAAAATACCCAGGAATAAGCTTTACCAAAGAAGTGAAAGATCTCTACAATGAAAACTAGAAAACACTGATGAAAGAAGTTGAAGAGGATACAAAAAAAATGGAAAGACAGTCCATGCTCACAGATTGGAAGAATCAATATGATTAAAATGTCCATACTACCCAAAAAAATCTATAGATTCAATGCAGTCCTCATCAAAATACCAATGACATTTTTTCAGAAATAGAAAAAATAATACTAAAATTTATATGGTACCACAAAAGACCCAGAATAGCCAAAGCCATCCTGAGCAGAAAGAACAAAACTGGAGGAATCACATGATCTGACTTCAAATTATACTACAGAATTGTAGTAACCAAAACAGCATGGTACGAGCATAAAAACAGACACATAGACCAATGGAACAGAATAGAGAAGCCAGAAATAAATCTACACATCTACAGTGAACTTATCTTCGACAAAGGAGCCAAAACATACAGTGGAGAAAGGATGGTCTCTTCAATAAATGGTGCTGAGAACACTGGATATCCATATACAGGAGAATGGATAGACCCTTATCTCTCACCATATACAAAAATCCGAATCAAAATGGATTAATGACCCGAATCTAAGACCTGAAAGTATGAAACTACTAAAAAAAAAAAAAAAAAAAAAAAAAAAAAAAAAAAAAAAAAAAAAAAAAAAAAAACTGAGGGAAACGCTTCAGGACCATTGGTCTAAGCAAGGATTGCTTCAGTAATACCCCTAGAGCACAGGCAACCAAAGAAAAATTGGACAAATGGGATCACATCAAGCTAAAAAGCTTCTGCACAGCAAAGGAAACAATCAACAAAGTGAAGAGACAACTCACAGGAGAAAATATTTGCAAGCTACCCATCTGACAAGGGATTAGTAACTAGAGTATATAAGGAGCGCCAGTAACAATGGGAACAAACTCGAATAATCCAATTTTAAAAACGGGCAAAGGATCTGAATAGACATTTCTCAAAAGAAGACATACAAATGGCCAACGGGTGCATGAAAAAATGCTCGACACATCATTAGTCAGAGAAATGCAAATTAAAACTATAGTAAGATATCACCTCACCCCAGTTAAAATGGCTTTTATCAAAAAGATAGGCAAAAATGAATGCTGGCAAGGATACGGAAAAAGGAAAACCCTCACACACTGTTGGTGGGAATGTAAATTAGTGCAACCACTATGGAAAACACTACGGAGGTTCCTCAAAAAAACTGAAAATAGAACTACCATATGACCCCGCAATCCCACTGCTGGGTATATATCCAAAGTATGGGAACTCAGTATATGGAAAAGGTATATGCACTCCCATGTTTATTGCAACACTATTCACAATAGCCAAGATAGGGAATCAACCTAAGTGTCCATCAATGGATGAATGGATAAAGAAACTGTAGTACATATACACAATGGATTATTACATAGCCACAAAAAATAATGAAATCCTGCCATTTGAAACATGAATGGAATTGGGGAACATTATGTTATGTGAAATCAGCCAAGCACAGAAAGACAAATCTCACATGTTCTCACTCATATGTGGGAGCTAAATATTAAGAACAATTAATCTCACTGAGACAGAGAGTAGAATGATGGTTACCAGAGGCTGGGAAGGGTAGCAGGGATAAAGTGGGATGGATAATGAATGTAAAAATATAGTTAGATAGTTAGATAGAATAAACCATATTTGATAGCATAACAAAGTGACTATAATCAACAATAAGTTAGGTATACTTATGTTCCTAACACAAAGAAATTATTAAATGCATGAGGTGATGATACCCCAATTACCCTTATTTAATTCATTTTGTATGCCTATATCAAAACATCACATGCACCCCACAAAAATATATAACTATTATGTACCCACAATCATCAAAAATTTTTTAAAAAATACTATCTCATCCGTCTGATATTTCATAGAATTGTTATCACTGTATCAGAAATGGGGAAATTGACCCCCAGTCTTTTGACTCCTAGTCCAATGCTCTTTCTACTACCCATACTACTTTCACCACTTTCCCATATGTGCCCCAGAACAAAGAGCCTATAACTGAAAACAGCATCAGACAATTTATATATTACAGTTACACAGTTTAAAATATGCATTCCAAGTCTTTATGATGGTCTTGATCAATTTTCTCATTTCTACCTACTGCCAAATCCATACTTTGCTTCCTTAACTGATTACATAATAAGGTCAATTCCAAATTAACGGCCCTAAAAATACCATTTAACTGGCACTTCCCTGTAAGCACTAAGAATGTCAGTATTAAAGAATATTCCTATGTGACTATGAATTGGAGAGATGGTTGATGGGCAGTGGGGAAGGGAAGAAGAAAGAGAACCTAGATTACTTCTACCAAAGATCCCTTAAGGAAGTTTGTAAAAGGGCTGAAAAGGAAAAGGGTCTGGAATCTCTTCCTGCCCCACTATTCTGTTGTGACAGAGAAACTTTAATGTTTTAAGTAATCTGAGCCCCATACAGTAAGCAGTACAGACGGGGAACAGGCACATTTCACTCACACTGAAATATTGCCCAAGATGGCTCAATCTCTCACTGAAAATCATGTTTTGTACACAAATTGAAAGCTAGAGAATGCATTGAAATGTTGTATCCATTAAACAGAACATATGTTCATGAATCAGCTCACCTCTATCCCAGAAAGATCAGTATACTGTACTCATGTATCTCTAGTGCAGAAGTTCTTAACCTGGGATCCAGGGATGCCCAAGAAGTCCTTGGATAGAATTTAGGGGGTCCATTAATTTGGATGGGAAAAAAATTTTTTCTAACTTTATTTTCACTAACTTCTAACTGAAATTTAGCTTTTTCTTCAATCATAAATGTAGGCAACAAATCAATAGTATTTGCAATACCTCTGATTTAATCATCAACAAAAACCACAAGTGTTTTCATATCATACTATGCATACAGCAAACATCTCAAAATATTATACTCCTCACTACATCAAAATTGTATTTATTAGGTCTGTTCCTAAATCTTAGTATTTAATGTGTTAATAACAAAAGCACATGTATCACAAACTTGTTCATTATTTTTGATAACTATATTTAAACATAAGTTTCCTTTGTAATCCTATAAATTTTACTTCATACATTTAAAAACAAGATTTGAGAAGGAGTTACCAGTCTGAGAAGACTTTTACCAGTATGCCAAATGGGTTCACAGCATAAAAGGGTCAAGAATGCATACAGGGCTTCCCTTTGTCTGAGTTCCTAGCTGAGAAATGAAACTAGACATATAATTAGAATTTTCAGGTTCAAAATATAGTGCAAAATAACCACAAAATTTAATGTCGCTGTTTAATGAAAAATCCCTCTATGTGGCCAATTTTTTCCCCAAGGTCTTGAAAACTGTAAGTATGGCTATATACAATTAGTAAGACATTAGTTTATCTCTTTCTCTTAGTTCAGCTTACCTCTTTCATGGTGTAAGTGTCTTTTTGTGCACCAACAGATTTTAACAACTTCATAAGCAATGGCTTTGGTCTAACCTATAAAGAAAAAAGGACCTGCTATTACACTGCCCAATTTATTCCAGAACTATAAGCCCTGCAGCAAACATGCCCATAAAGATGTTCGATAAAGGTAGCAGATACTATGTTTAACAATTTCACAAGGTTAGACCTCAAAAAATAGGTTATAATGTTTTTACTAAGTGTAATGGTTAGACTATGTAAACTGAATACCATAGACAGTCAAGAGGGTTTAGAAAAAATTCTGGGGAGGATCAATTATTATGCAAATATCACAGAATTATCAAGTATCATTAGTTGAGATCATAAACGGTACCCATCCCAAGACAGTGAAGATTATTTTTCCCTCCAGCTATTTTTATCATGTACTTAATGCCTTACGAACAACCACAAATTGTTGAGATCCAATGAGCTTACTATATTGATCCAGTGAGCTTATTGCAAGCTAACTTAGAGAATCCAATAGAAAAGAATACATCTTTAGGGTGGGTCCTGTTCCCAAACTTTGCTATCTACAGATTAGGTTCTTGAAGGCTAGAGAATTTAAAACCACTAACATAAGCTGGCAAGGGTAATTGAGAGCAGATCTGAGGCAGCAACTCATGTCCGTCAACTACAACTCAGCATTTTCTTCCTACTGTATCACACTGCCTCTTAGTGGGTCTACATTTCAAAAAACTACTTGACATTTATTGAGCTTCTACTATGCACCTGACAGTGCCGGGTACTGCAAAAAAAAAAAAAAATTACAAATGAGACATATGACCTATATTCCAAGAAGCCTGCCAACTAGATTAGGAGTCATTTTTTTCTGTTAAGAGCCAGACAGTAAATGTTTTAAGCTTTTCATGCCAGACAGTCTACCCAACTCTAAAGCATAGATACTACGTAAATCAGCAAGATTTTACTTACAAAAACAGGCGGCAAGCCAAATTTGGCCCACAGGCTACTGACCCTGATCTAAAGGTTTTATAAGTGGTATTGAGAAAATAACCCACATGTGGGGAGGAATGTAATGTGCTTATTCCCTTTCTCCCTTCCTATTGCTGAATCAAAATCTGCAAAACTTGAGTATCTTTACAGCTTGCCACCCCATACAGACTGGTGGCTCTGTACCTCTAAACATGTCCCTGTCTTGTATCTAACTTTGAAATCTGACAGCATTTGGGAGATCTCAAAACCAGATTTTTAAAAATGACCTGTTTCCAGCTAATCAACAGAAAAATATTATTTAATAATTAAAAAACTTAAAATACATGATAAATGTAGAATTGAAGTATTAATTGTTCTGATCACACACTTTTAAAAAATATGCTTACATATGTCCTTTCAGGCTAAAGAATGAACCCTCTCAGAAAAGATTAAAAAATTACTTTTTTTCTCCTAAATTTTTATATATGATGTATTAACTACAAATTACATAAAATAACGCAAAGTAAAAATACACAATGGAAAGTCATCAGTTTTTTACTGACTTAAAAAATATATATTAATAAGAAAATAATTATAAAAGACAATACCATTCAAGATCTCACATTTAAGAACAAAAAGATAAATTTCAGGTGAAGATGTGGATGTAAAAATTAAAAATACTAGAATAAAACATAGGAATACATTTGCAAGACCTTAGGGAGAGTTCTTCCAAAGCACAATATGAAATTCAAAAGCCAACGGAAGTCTACAAATTTGACTTCATAAAAATGTTCTCAATAGGGAAAAGACAACATAAAGTTAAATGAAACATTAGTAAACACCAAGAGTTATATGCACTTAAAATACAGAGAACTACTCCAATTGAGAAAAACACGAAAAACCTAAAAGAAAAATGGACAGATCAGGCAAACCCCAGACGAAACAACTGATTTCACAAAATGGAAAGATGCCCAGCCTCACCAAGAGACTAGGAAAATACTAACCTAAATCGCACAGTACCTCTTGCTCCCCAAAAAGGCAAAAATATAATAATAATTAAAGATTGGTAATATTCAGTGGTGGTAGGAGTGAAGCCTGTTAAAACGTTTTGGTACGAAAGTTACCAGTAGCAATCAAATACAGGTAAAATTTGGGATGCAGGAGTTCTAATTCTGTAAAATCTTTCTTAACCAAAACAGATAACACTTGTGTTAAGATGCATGTACAAAGCAGCACTATTTGTAATACTCAAAAACAGGAGGCAATTTTTTAAAAATCTATTAGTAAAGGCACAAATAATTAAAAATGGTATAGCTGTGCTATGGAATAGTATACAGCCATTAAAAAGATTCTGTAGATTTTATTTATTGAAAAGGATGCAAATTGCAGAACACCTCTAAGTTTAACCCTGTTTTAGAATAAACAGGACAATAACACATTTAAATTCACATGTGCACATATGTGGGTATGTACACAGAAAAACCCTAAAAGGAAACATGATGGAAAGACTGCAATTTTCATTTTTTACTTTATATATTTCTATAATGCCTAAAATCTTTACAAGCGCTATTTTTGTGACTTTTAGAAACCATTTAAAAATTAAATACTGACAGGTCAAAATAGAAAAAAAAATCAATCGCATAACAAGCATAACATCAGCATCCATGCTTAAGAATGTAATGGAACTCATTTTTATAGCCCATGTGGTGAAGGGCTAAGAAAATACCCATTCTTACAGTTCATTTTTTTACTCCACGGTTATGCCTGAGATAGCAGAATTTAAGCTATGTACACACAATTTCATTTCAAGAGCCATGGTACAATCAGAGTGCACGAAATTTAGCTGATCACCTCATAAAACATTTTTAAAAGTTACACGTGAGACAAAAATACCAACCAGGGTCTCTTGTTCCGAAGCTGGAATCTGTGAGGTGGCTACATCAGTAGATACAGACATGTTGGTATTGCACATTTGCCTACAAGTAGGAAATAAGCACAGGATAAAAACTGGAAATAACGAAACATCTGTGAAAAAGACACCATATATAAAGGAAATAAATACTGCCTTCCTTAAAACTAAAGCTGTAAGTAAGTCGGTCCTTACCTGGATCGGTATAGAAAAAGTGCTGCAGGTCTGTGACCACAGGTGTCTATCCCCAATGGCCAGTGAATACAGCTGGGAAGAGGCATGGTTTAAATAGCCCCAGCTGGAGACAAGTCAGGGCTTAGCTCCTTTTACTACGGACTGGAACGTGTCCGAACTTGACCAGCCCAAGAGGAAAAGCTGAGTCAACTTGCCCACGCAACCAGCCCAATCTCGCCCAGACTCACCGCCCAGCTCAGGCTGGCAACCGCACCGGTACCTGTGATCCTCCCAAACCCCGGTGCGGAGGAGCCCAGCAGCCCCGCAGCCCCCCGCCCACGTGACCTTTACCCCGGGCTCCGGGAGAGACCCCCGCCCGCCCAGAGCGCCAGCTCTAAACCCCGCCCTCCTCCCCCGCGGCGACAACCTCGCCTCCTTCCAACAAAACCTACTCAAGGCCACGTGCCCTGCGCCCCCCACCACGAATAACACAAAGGCTGCGTGCGGGGAAGAGGCTGGAGACCAGAGCGAGCGAGGGGACCCAAGTCACAGCCCAGACCCAGGAATGACCCACTCACTTTGGGCCGATACCTGCTCCTCACCATGCGGGGGTTTTCGCGCCTGGAGTTGTGGGGGGTCCCTTGAGGCTCCCCAGTTCCCTTCACGGGCCGCGCGGAAGCCCCACGCCCTGGGCCTCGGCGACCATTTCCACTCTCGGGGCCCAGGCCACTGGGGAGCTCGAACGCACTAGTCCGGAGAGGAAGGAGGCTCCTGGCGGCGAAAGGGGACAGGACCTCGGTCAGAAAGGTCAGAGCCGCCCCTCAGGCTCGGCTCTTGGCTCCATCTTCTTTCTAGTCACACAGGCCGCACGGACCCCGCAAGGAGCCGACCTCGCCGAGGTTCCACGGTGCGCGCCCCCTACCGCCCGGAGGGAGCGCGCGGGGCGCCGCGGCCCATTCGGGCGTTTACGCGCGCGCACGCACGCACGCGCCGGCCCCGCCGCCTCCGCCAATTGGGGACGGGGCTTAGCCGCGCCGCCTCAGCGAAGGGCGGAGGGTGGGCGACCCGGGTGCGCGCCGTCGTGTTCGGCCGGTCGCCAGGTGGGTGAGGGGCCTGGGCTCCCAGCTCCCCGGGGTGGGGCTCGGCTCTGCGCGGCGCCCGCCTCTGTGGCGCGCGACGCTTGGGACACTCCTTCAGCCGTTGTGCTGTTTTTGTATTTCATGTGTTTACACCACTAGACCGGGTTGGAGACTGCCGACAAGTGCTAATCTAAGTGTCTCTGCTACCAAAAAGAAACCAAAAGTAACAGCTGTGTGATATGTTAAGCCCACTCCAGCTGCTGGAGTTGTATACAAATGAGTTATTTTAAGACTTGTTTTTTAAGATTTAAAAATAGCACGGAATACAGGCTCATACACCGGTGCATGCAAGTGTTTTACTTGGAGAAATAAGACAGTGGTTACCGTTGACAGTCGGGGAGGGAGAGAGTGGTGGTAAAAGCATGCTTTTAGAATGTTTGGGTTTGTTTATATATAAGCTGTACACTCATTACCATTAAAAATCTATATATATTATGCGCTCAATTCTGAAAGACTCACCTACTTGCTCACATAGTTGTGGCAAGCGGTTTTGATGCAGTCTCAGAAATTAATGAGGACATGAAGAATTGAAGTGGCTCAACCCAAGAAGCAGAGTCACTGCAAAGAACAGCTTCTCTGGCCAGGAAGTGATTAGTTCTTTGTGAATAAGAACTTTTTAATAAAATTATGTCCTTCCCTTCTTCTACGCCCCAGCCTACTAGAAAGAA